>JASSUY010039610.1:0-95372 GCA_032466535.1 Forpus xanthops | reverse complement strand
GAAGTTGTGAATGCTCCATCACTGGCGGTGTTCAAGACCGGGTTGGACATAGCCTTGGGTGACATGGTTTAGTGGGAAGTATCTCTGCCCATGGCAGGGTGGTTGGAACTAGATGATCTTGAGGTCCTTTCCAACCCTAACTATTCTAAGTTTCTATGATTCTAAGTAACCAGGAACAAGGGTTATGCCACTCCAGACCACTAGAGACAAGAAAGGTAATAATCCCATCTGGATAGCAAAGCTATTAGGATGTTATAATCCCACTTCCTGAACTCTTTTCTTCTCCTGTACTGAAAATATTAAGAAGAAAGATAGTAATTCAAAGCCAAACGCACACCGGAATTGCAATCAAGCCTTAACCTAAACACTGCCTACCAAAGAATCAAGGAGGATTTGTCAGACACCCTGTATCTAAATGCAAATTAAATACTATGAAACCAATATTATTTGTGGCAGTACTTGCATTTGGGTTCAGATCTCTCAGCTCAAAGCATTTCTCCATTAGGCTTACAAACAGCCAAGTCTAGAAAACTCAAAGGTATCTTTCCTTTTCCTGCATTTTGTTTAAACCCTCCTTTCAATTGATTTTTTATTTTTTTTTAATATACATTAAGGGCTTGACACCAATAAGTTAATTCAAATGTAAAATGGGTAGCACCAGCTTTCTGACAGAATGGTACAGAGAAGGACAGAGTTTGCTGCTTGTTGCACAGTAGACTGGGAAGTGTACCATCCCAAGGGCAGGACCCATTGCCACTAGTAACTACACTGCTTCCAGTAGCAGTAAAGCCCCTTTAAACTTCAGTATTGAAAATTCTTCAGAATTTAGATGGAGAGATGAGTAGACAGCTGCCTGTGGTCAAATTCACAGTAAGTAATTCAAAGTGTTTTCAGTACTGTCATGAATGGAATAACATTGTGCATTGTGATTTCTTTATGTAAGAGAGCCTATTATTCTCAGTGAATGATACTACTCCTGCTATTGCTCAATCTTGACATTGGCAAATAACTGAAATCTCCAAAGAAAGACAGAGTATGTAAACAGTAATGAGGTGGTCTCAACTACAGAGCCAAGACTTTAAAGAATGCCAAAACATTTTGGAAGTAAATCGAAAAATGAAAACACTAAATTCTCAACTACTATCAACTGTGCATACTTCAATACTCAACTTCAATACTTACAAAAATGTGTACGAGTAGTAAGTTTACCTAAAGTATAAAGTATTGCGTATTGCAACGACATTAGCAGATGCAAACCAAAGGTAATGTTGAATGCATACCAAAATGATAATAAAGCATAAATATTTGCAACAATTCTGCTTAATATAGCTTAAGGAAAATAATCATACATATTCACTGAAAGAGGAGTACTGCAACACACATCTTGATGTGGAAAGGAGAATAGGATCTTACTTTCAGCATATAACCTACACCCCACAAAGCACAAACACCTCTGGGTTAGATCTAAGGAGCACCCCCAAGTAGTAATCTCAAATCACTGTTTACTTCCTAATCAACATCTGAAAACGTAAGCATAACAAGGACTCAGAAAACACTTGCATTTGCAATAAACATAAACTACAATCAAAATAAATACATGATTTTACAAGGAAATGAGAATTCACATATGTATGAAGTTAGCAACCAAGACAAAATTCAGAACAGCAAAAAAAGCCATTAATTTCTAGAGCTAGATTTAAAAAAGCAATTGAAGTGCAAAAATTAACTTAGAAGCGAAGGGTTTAATATTCAAAGGAACACAACTTCTTGTTATTAGTGAAATTGAATCAACCTCTCTCTGCCCTTCAGTGTTTTGTTAAGTTAATAAAAATGAATTCAAGTGCTTTCTTCAAGTTCTCTGATCTCTGCTAATGTTAAAAAATAAACACCAAAAAGCCAAACCAATACATACGAAAACAAGGACTTGAGTGCTATAAAATGCTTCTGGCAAGTAAACCTCATTATGCAAATTAGTTTTCCTAGCTATTATGTTCAAAGGACCTATCTGTTTGTTAGCAGCTTAACCACACACTTCTTAAAATCTTTCAGAAATGTTTAACATCAGAAAAATCAACCCTGCTCAACATTGCATTCTTTTCTTTACAATCCCAAGATAGTACAGCTATTAGAAAGTAGGAAGAAAGGTATAGTTTCCTTCTATTAGGTAAACAGAACATGTCTACTGAAGACCAATGCCCAAGTGTTTTGAGACATTTTCATCCTCCCACTATGCACTATGGTGCCCCTCTATTGACTTTACTGTGTTGGCTTCTTCCTAAATTCTTCTAGATAGTCTCTCAAATTTAAAATTTATATGCATTTCTAATAAGTAAGATTACAAAAGGTCTTCCTGAATTCTTACTTTATTTTTTCAAAATGAATATTTCTATTAAATTGACCTCCCTAGAATGACTTTTAATACCAACAACTATAACTATTACTTTGCAATTCACCCATTACAAAGCACGCATCAACTTACTGAACAGAAGTTCTGTGCATTAGAAAACAGAAAAAGAGCTCCAGCCTTTGTAAGAAAATATGACAGCCATTATAATTTTGTGTAGAATTTATACTGATGCAGTGAGTTCTTACATAAAAAAAATTGGTGCCTTGAAGTTTGAAGAGATGCTACAATACCTTTACTACCTTTCCAGTTTCAAGAAAAACTGTCAACATGAAAGAATTTACTAAACAGCTCAGTCCTTCAGAAAAAGTAGATAAGGGTGTTTACTAGATTTATTTTTGCAAAAAAGTGACAGTTAACAAAACTCCAGGTGAGAGCATTTGCTGAATACAGAGATGGTGAATATTCCACATAAAACATTATCTTCTCTTCAAAGACAAATCTTCTAATAAGCTGCCTCATCTGACACTTAAGATGCAAGAAGGGCAAATAAGAATCATATCTGAAGACTCGCTTGTAAAAAAAGATGAAGTACCATTCTTTTGTTTTTACACTGGAGGCAATTTCTCATATTCCATGTAAAAATATGGAGTATTTCAAATATAACATTCTCTGGAGATAGGTTTTATTGAATGCAAAGAACATGTGCACTAGGAAAAATAAATGAAGCACTTAAATATGACACAATTAGTTTTGTTAAATTCTAAGTTCCTGTCTGCACTACCCGTATTCAGTGCTAGCTTGAATGGGCTTGTGTTGCTTCATAACTACCAATCACACAAATACAAAAAGAAAAAAAAATATATTTATTGTGAAAATAATAAAATTCAAGAGAATCTATTAGAAAAAGAAACAGACAACTGGAAACGTGAGACTCAGCTTACTCTTCCTGCTTTCAAACTACAGTAGTACCTTAATCAGAAATATCTACACATCTGGGTGAGTGGGACAGAGGGAGGAAGCAACATAACTCATATGCACGCATGCATAATAACCAACCTTCAAACAGATAAAAGACTACAAGGAATCACAGTAGAGTAGGAAAGACAAGCAAGCTGTGCCATTCTGCAATGCTGACATACAAAACCCAGTGCAAGAAACTAGATTACCTTTAACACTGAGAAACATGCAATATCCAGAGTCTTTATTCCTCACAGTTACTGAACAGGTGCCTGCATACCTATGTACCTATGCAGGCACTTAAATGAAACATGCAAAATAGACAGTATCAATTAAACACAGCTTCACGTCCATCATACATAAAATGCTACTAGGTATCACTGTCCTGTTGGATACTTATTCTACCTCAAAGAAGCAACCTCCCACAGAAAGAATTAAATGTCAAAACTACAAAAAAGCAGAAAGTCAGAGTTTATGAAGTACTGTGCTTCTGTTAACACTAGCAACAAGGAGTTTGCTGACTGTGACAGTCATTAAACTTGGACCCCTCTTTTCAAGCTGAATGAATGCCAACAACTTTTCTTATGAATAAAAGACAGTGAGACTGGAAAAAGTCCAACAATCCTAAACCAAATATGTAAAAATAATCTCTCAATTTCAGAATATTGTTGGCTGCAGCATTCTTTAATTAGATTCACTTTCTGATCTCGTTTGAAGCATTAAGTTGTGCATTAACTAGCTAGACAGGTTGTTTCCGAGAGCAGCTTAAAGGGGAATGATCTAGGTGACTGCAAGCATGCTAATCCATGCTTCCCAAGTGTATCATTTGGACTATTTTTCTTTTTTTTTTTTTTTTTTTAGCAGAATTATCAAAGTAAAGGAGCACACAAACTACCCTGGCTCAGAGATTTAACCTGATTCTTTACCCTGCACTTTCCTTATCCTTTCTTCCTCATTGTCCTTTCCTGTTAAGTTAACCTCTTACCATTTATGCCTCCTTTAAAGCAAAACCCTGAATCTAGTTCTCATCTTTTTTTAGCTGGCTGTCTTTCTTACTATATGTCTACATTAGTACAATATACAGCAACATACTTGGTTTGTGTAACAATCTACCTTAATGCAAAATATTATTGTCTCTTAAATACCAAAGAAAAGCGTATTTATGGCATTTTGCATGCCAGCTTCCACAACACAAGTAGAAAAAGAGAAAACTAAAAAGCTCAGGTGGAGAAGTATTTAATTAGCATAATTTCTCAAGGCAGTTTGACTAAGCCTCAAATGCAGATATAATTTACAAGCACCACAATGCAGGTTACATACCTTTGTGGAACATCATGCACAGTGAGAGAAGTTACTTTCCAGTAAGATTCTCCTGATGGCACTCCTTGCCTAGGTTTGGGATTTAGTCACAACCAAAGCCATTTTTAAATCAAACTCTGGAAAGTGCATGGCTCAGGATTTGGACAAAATCAATGTACATTAATCCTACTTATAAATTTGCAGCAAACGTGTTAGTGTACAGAGTATAAGTTTCAGTGCTAAAAGACAAGGCATGCCAGCTTATTAATAAAATGGTCACATATGCCATGAGATGGCACCTAATCTACAAAAGTAATATTAGCATCTCCAGAAAAGGAAAAAGCCACCAATGATGCATTTGATGACCTCACAGACTCCTCACTGAACCTGAAAAAAAACTGTAAGTAGTAAGCTGACAAATGCGGTTTTGAATGATAACTAACGAGTGTCCCAAGGAAGGAACTGGCTCTGTACACTCTCACGTTACAATGATAGCAGTCATATCTCACAAATACACTCCAGGAGGCAACATGAGCAGGAAGACCAGAATTATAATAGAGAGCTCTTGTAAAAAAAAAAAAAAAAAATACCTCTAAAGATGCAACAATGCCTATATTGAGATACTGCACTGATTGTATGAACTCACGCAATACATTTCAGAAATCCAAAGGCTCAGAACATATTCCTGCACATATTCCTGCCTAGCTGAGAACTGGTACTGCAGAAGTCAGCAAAGCCTGAGCAGTGCTAACCAGGAAAGCCTGTTCACATCCAACAAGATAACAGAAAAAAGTAAAAGCTACAAAATAGCTTTACCATATTTCATAGATACTGTTGCTTGTACATCTCAAAGCAGAGCGATGTCACTCTGAACAACACTGCATTTCCATTGTTTCTTCCCACTTGGTTGGCAAGAGACACCAGAGAGAATAAAACCTAGTATTAAGTGACGAGTTATTTCACATGCCTCTGAAGACACCTCCTCCATGGTACATCTCAGTAAACAGCAGTCCTCACAGTAAATCAGCAGCAACAGAGGTAAACGAGAAAGAATGAAAACTGCTTCTCGATTCCCAAAACCTGATCTTATCAAAAGCAGTTGTAGGCATTACTAATGAAGGCGGTATTAATAAGGTGAAGAGACTTTTCATCAGCACAACTCAAAATGCACACTTTTTTTTTCCCAACAAAATGACTAAATTGCATAACATACCATATGGTATTACTGCTGACAAGCAAACAATTCTCTAATCTTTCTTTCAATCTATGCAATGAATGCATTTCCTCAAAACAGCATAAATACTTTCATGGAAATCTGGATCGAGGCTTACAAAGACTTAGAAATCTCTGCAATATAAGCATGCAGGAAGGCAACATTAACTAATACTAATATATTAATAAACATAAAATAGAATGTCCATATGTCAAGTATGTCACCTGTGAAGCATGCCTTCAGAATCTCATCAATATAAGAAGAATAACTGAAATACAACAGAAACTAGTTCAAAATTTTACTCTGCATTTCTTACCATATGCATAACTTCCCACACACTGCCCCATTAATGCCTTAGGTAAATGCTTAAAAGGAAGCAAAGCTAGCAAATTTAATAAACCTCTCACATACTTAAATTGCAGTACTGGTCCTGACCTAGTGCTTAACCTAATGTCTTGTGAACAAGGCTTTTAAGTATTTCCCTTAACACACTGACCTTCTTTCATTTCACATAATTTCTCCTGAATCATGTTGTAGATAAATATACTTTAAAATAGCATTTATGCACAATTTTAGAGAAAAAAAAAAAGAAAAAAAATTAAAACAATAGAACTGTGTCAATTTCATAGAATTACAGAATAGTAAGGGTTGGAAAGGACCTTAAGATCATCTAGTTCCAAACCCCCTGCCATGGGCAGGGAAACTCGCACTACATCCCATCACCCAAGACTCTGACCAACCTGGCCTTGAACACTGCCAGGGATGGAGCACTCACAGCTTCCTTGGGCAATCCATGCCAGTGCCTCACTACCCTTACGGTAAAGAACTTCTTCCTTACACCCAAACTAAACTTCCCTTGTTTAAGTTTTAACCCATTGCCCCTTGTCCTATCACTACAGTCCCTAACGAAGAGTCCCCTCCAGCATCCTTATAGGCCCCCTGTAGGCTTATAGGGCATGATCTAGCCACAATTTCTATTATGCTGCAAGAGAGGCACAACTTAAATAACACTTAAAAATGGACAGCAGGACAAGATTAAATAAACTGTAAATGCACAGTTGAAGAAACACAGAAACATTCTTTTTGAGAATAAATTCTCTAGCAAAATCTAAGAACAAATCTGCAGTTAGTGTAAATTGCTTTAGATGCTTGACATTGTAATCAATTGCTTTAAAGTACTTGTTAATTTATACTATCTCATGCTCTGCACATTATAATGTGGTATCCAAGAGTACTGAGTAAAAAAAAAAAAAAAAGCAAATTAAAACCCACCCAAAACTCCCACAACACCCTGAACAAATAATAATGAAAAAAATAGCATCACGAGAAGAAAAACAAAGAAAAACATACCAAAAGAACCAATACATAGCTAAGCAGCCAAACCAAGACAGAATGTTCCAACAGACAGAAAATTCAGAAGACTAAGGACAAAAGCTTAGCACTACATTCAACAGGACTTCATTTCTGTTCCTAGATTCAGTAATTCAGACAAGCTATTTTGCTTCTCTTTCACTTCCCAATCCATTAATCTCTTTATAAACACACCTGCATCTGGTATCACACTTTGTACAACACATGATCTTTTGTTCAGCCAAGATCCCTAGGTGCTATAAAAAATAAAACAAAAAAAAAACCAGCCAGCCCCCACAACTGATTAGGATGTATCTGAAATCACTGTACAGCTGGTAGCGAATACGGATATTCAGGAAAAATGCACACACATTTTTCTTCAATGGAAAAATTACATCTGAGTATACTTTGACTAGAATGAGCTGAAAAGAAGATAACATGAAGTACTATCAAATGAATATTCACTAATCAGTCACTGGCAAATATCTTCTAATTGGTGTTTTGCAAAGAAACTTCAGTTTACCAAGTATTAGGTAGTTGAAATTTAGACTAAACCAAAGTATGATGAATTAGTTTTTCTTCTTCTAATTAACACTTAAACCTAAGTCTGCATACGCACAATGCAATTAGTTTGCCAGAAGCGTATTACACTGATTGGAATAAAGCAAGAATGGATGAAAGCACATTTTGGTTAATCTTTCATGAACAATTTTTGCCAGAAGGCCGTTTTTCCAAAGGCCAGGAAGAAGAGCCAGCCACTGTCCCAGCAGGGTGAGCTCTATGGAGTGAATTTTCTCACTGTCTCAAAGGCACCATAAGAAAGAAGATAAAGATATAGGAGATACAGGCAGCAGCTAAAACAACAATAGAGTAAGATGCAGAAAAATCATGTCTCAGAAACTATCCAGCTGACATCACATAGAGAAGGAGGAAAAACAGAGTGACTTTTTGCAAGAGTGAAAAACAACTCAGTGTGGCCCTTAGTGTCTCTCATTACTGTATTTATTATCACACTGTATTTTCCATCATCAAAAAAACCTCAAGCCAAACAAAAAAGGTCACTAAGGGGATCAGTAATTCTAAAAGGCAGGCTTGTCAAAAGAGCCTGATGTTCAATACAACAGTATTACAGGGTCATCAAATTTCATTGAGAAAACACTACTTTATGTCCAAACGTACACCACATAATGACACTAGCAACTTTTACTTATCCATGTTAACCCACAATGAGAACTAAGAATATTAACAGCAAACTACATACCTGGGCTACAGTACACTGATATGAAGCCTGTGCTCTTTTGTGTATACTCTCAGCTTTTTAACTTTTCATTATGAACACCCTAATCTATAAATAAGGCATCTACCAGAAAGTAGCTGAATAGCTGAAGGACTTGCTGGACTGTAGGACTTCCTCTACAAACATTTTTGCACCTGACATAAAGAAAGACAATACTGGATCTCTGTTACACAGGAATGTAAAGCATAATGATGAAGTGTTCAAGGCCACAACAGGATGCATTATGTGTGCTATCTTGTATATGCTGCTTTAGAAATACAGCACCAAAATGCTCGTCCTGCAAGACAGGATTATTCTTGTCCTTTGCAGTGATTGTCCAGCTAGTTTGTCTTTTGGTTTTTTGTTCTTCTGAGGGAAGAGTGAAAGGGGTAGATGCTTAGGACAAATCCTATGGAACAAACCCTAGCAGGTAATAAGCAGTCAGAACTTCTCTCAAGAGCAGTGAGTATTAAGTGAAAATTCCTGGCATTTTCCCCAAGGCAAGCCATTTCAGAGCTCTCAAGGTAAGCCAGAGCCCCTCCATCACTTCTGGTGACTATCGTTTCTGAGGCTGCCATTTGCAGAGTAATTCCAGTACAAATGGATGTCCTGATACCTTCTGGTGCCATCCCCTCAGATGTTACTCTACTTGGAGGAGGGCTGATGTTCAGTCAGCTGCTCAGGTCCAGGTGAGTTTGGGCAACCCCAATGATAGCACTTCCAACCTCTCTCTAGGAAGTGTGTCCCTCCAAATTGACCATCCTTGTAAAAAGCACCTCCCAACATTTAACTGGAATGTTCTTTGTTACAGCTTATGTCCGATGCTTCTCACAATTCCACTGTGCAGCTCCATCTTTTCTGTAAACAAGTATGAGGCAGCTGAAGACTGCAATAAAGTCCCTTCTGCTGTTTTCTTTCCTTTGGACTGAACAAAACTTATTCTCCCTGTAGGTCGTGTTCCCCATCCTTGTACTCAAGCACCCTTCTTGCTTTAGGGAACCCAAATCAGAGCATGTGACACCTGACGACGTTTCACACCAGTGATGAAGAGACGGGAGGAATGTCTGTCTCCCATTCTGGCTCTGCTGGCTGCCTCCTGCTAATACAACCTGGCATGCAGTTGGCCACCTTCACCGCAAGGGCACACTGCTGACTCGTGTTCAACTTGCTGCACTTGGTCAGGCTCAGTCACCACTCCTGCCTGCGACAAGTAAGCTTTTTCCCTACTGAAGTTTTCACGAGGGCAGAAGTTTGTACAGTTAGTTACATACTGCCCCATTGGAACCTTCTTTTTTTTATTAGTAAAACAATTTAAGGTAGATTTTCCATCCCATCATTAGCTTCTACAGTCCAGCAAGTCAACCACAAACTCCAGAAACACTAATTACTTTCTTTCGGTGCCAGATGCTTATGACCAACAAATGTGACAAGGCAAGTTCAAAGATACTATTTTAAACTTGGATTCATCTCACTTATGTCTCCTGAAGCTGTTCAGACCTTCAGCAGTAGCACAGGCTTATGCATTGCAAAACCAGTAAATTTATATTGTCCATAAATTACTACTGCAATGGGGAATTTATGTACTCCTCATCTCTTATATTGTGTCCTGACAATTACCTACTACAGGTAAGGTCTGTCACCTTACCTGTAGCAGACAAATTCTGGATAAACAAGAGGAAATTTTCAGCGTACTACACTTTGCTTATCGCTCTGTTTATAGAGAAGTATTTATTATTTTTGTTTGGAACTTCAGCTTGTTTGGGCTATGAAGGAAACAACCCTGCCTAGCATTTTTTCATCCAGCCTTCACACAGTCAGATCACATGGCAATTTCTGACCTTGATCTAAAAATTAACTCTGAACTTAATTTGCTAGCCAAAAGCGGGTTATATGGACACTAATGTGCAAAATAAGCTTCCTTCTCTAGAGTTAACATATATTCTTCATTAACTTACTGACTTAAGGGGATAGTGCCAGAAGCATTAGGATGAGTTATAACAACCTTTCCTCTCATCTCAACACTTCTATTTCTAGTACTCGAGCATGGGGTGGGGGTGTGTGTGCTGAGGGATAATGCATACTGAGTAACAACTGAGGAGAAACATTAGTACTCTTTGCCCCAACTCCAAAACAAATTTGTCTCAAAATACTTCTTATAATATTAAATTATCTTAGAAGTTCATCTGCTTCCAAGCAAAGCCCCAAAGACCTAAGAGTTAGCATAGTCCAAGAGCTATCATCAGCTCTTTCACTCAGGCAGTGTAGCCCCTCTTCAGGTGCCCATTCTTGTCCAGACACGCCTGAAAAGACTACAGCCTTGTTTATAAAGGTCAAGTAGAAGGCATGTCCCAACATACCAAACTTCAATCCAACACATTATATTCTTCCATTAAAACAAACCCACCTCCACTAACAACCACAGTTCAGCTATGAGAAGTTTCTGATTACATTGAATGCCAGGTTGAACTCAATTTAAGTGAGCAAGACTTCCAAGAAGAAATCATTTTTTCCTTCCACTACAAAGCGCTTGCCTTTGAAAAAGACTTGGTTGTGACAAACAATGAAATAAAAGAAATAAACTTGTGTTCATGCCCATGGTCACAGATCTGTGTTTGCCCTGTAATACCAGGCATACTGATTCTCCAATAGCTAATTCTTACAAAACATAGCAGTGTAGTCATGAACTGAAAATAAAGGGATTAAAACTGAAGGGTAGCAAACAGTAAGTGTGCAACATTTGTTATCATAACAAGGTTCAGATGCTACAGCTACATTACTTCTGTGCTTCAAGGACACTGTCATGTAACATTCCATAAAAATAATGATATATTTTACACATGAAAACCAAAAACTTTTTGCAAAATTTGGAATTCAAGCTGTTTCTTTTAGAGAGTTCAAGTATTATTTTTCTTCAGATACATAATACATATTAATATATGAACATAAAAAGAACTTGTACATTAATATACATATTACATAAAAATATTTAAAATTCAGATCTGCATGCTGAGCAAGACCAAACAGGTAATGTACCACACTTTTCCCCCTCTAAAGAAGAACACTGGAATGTCTCCCTTTTAAAATCAGAATTATTTTCAGTATTTTTCAAATAGGAAATAAATACTGTTTGGACTTCAAAAGAAAACTTACTGAGGACATATTGTCAGAACATCAGAATCTTATATATTAAACACTTTGCATGTTAAGTAATACATAAACATAACCTTACAGCACATATTTGTGTGGAATGGAGAAATTTCAAGTGTAGCACTGCAGTCTCATAGTAGACTGATTCAGTTTCAAGAGAAGCAGCATTAAACAAAAGATACTGCAATACTTAAGACTCTGGAGCAAGAAGTCAAGGTGAAATACAGAAGCAAAATATCAGACCTAACATGAATATAGTGAAGTCTTTAAGTAGCAAACTCTTTAAAGCATGCATAGAGGAAACAACACAAAAAGACACTGGCAGGTCTTAAAAGCATGTGAGTCTAGACTAATACTTCACATTGACTTGAAATCTTGAGCAGGCAATCAGCCAGACTTTTCAGGACTTCATTTAGTTAGACCTTCATAAATGAACTGGAGTTCTGTCATGATTTAACCCCAGCACACAGTTTAAGTACCACATAGCCACTTGCTCACCGCCTGACCACCAGTGTGATGAAGAGAGAATTGGAAGGGTGGAAGTACAAAAACTCATGCAAAAGTGCAAAACCTCATGGGTGGAGAATAAAGACAGCATAATATGGCAAAAAAAGAGAAAGAGAAAAGAAAAAAACAAAACTCCCTAAAGAAAACAAATCCAAGAAAAAACAAATGATGCAAAAATCCCCAATTGCTCACCAACAGACAGTCCGAGAGCAATGGCAATGCCAGCAAACCTTCCCCCCTGTCCTTTCCCTTGTTTCTGTTGCTGATCACAATGTATGGTGTGGGGTACCCCTTCGATTAGCTGGGGTCAGCTGCCCCTGTTGTATTCCCTCACAAGTTCCTATGCACCCTCAGATTACCCACTGGTGGGCTGGTGTGAGAAGCAGAAAAGGCCCTGACTCAGCATAAACACTGTTCAGCAGTTACTGAGGTATCAGTACCCTATCAACATTGTTTTCTATCACAATCCTAAGACATAGCACCATACAAACTACTATGGAGAAATTAACACCATCCCATCCCAAAAAAAGCACATGCTAACAGAAATCAGTTTGCAAGGTAGTATTCTGGTCCCTTTACTCCACATGCACACATAGGGTACACCTTTAATCACCCCACACATTTTAAAGAGATTAACCCTCTCTGGTTATTCCAAGACATTCAGTGAGGATAGGAATTTAGGTAAACCCCGTATTTCCTTACTAGAGCAATGTTTACTCTAATATTTTCAGATCAGCTCTGTCCACATCACAGTCTAGGCACCAATATATTTATTTTCAGCCTCACTACTGTTGCCTAGTAAATAATTAAATGCAGAAACATTCATTTTACTTCATGACAGAGGTAGGAAGACTTTTAATATATATATATCAATACATATTTATGTATCCCTCCAAATGTAACTACTTGTAGCCCATGAACTCAAGGATTTTTGAGAGACATTTCTTTTATAAAGTTGGATTTATTTTGGAATAGAGCATAAACCTGAATTGTTTGAAATTGCATTAATTTATCAATAGGAAGGATATTTACTAGATTCACGACATAAATTATTGTAAATAATTTCTAAAACTAATACTTTCCAAGAGCAAGTTATGAAACTCTATCTGCACCAACAGACAGAGTGAGTCAAGACCCAACTTTCTTGGTAGCTGTTAGCAAATACATGAAAATTGGCAAGTATTCCAAGCTTGCAGAAACGGAAGGTGAAAAGATTCAAATGTCTGCAGATCCTCCTCGACCCCTCTCCTCTTTGAGCACCAGTCCGTTAACACATCCCCATCTATTCCAATTCTTCCTTTCTGAATTCCTGATATCATTTCCTTTATTTCCAGTCCTCATGTTTATGTTCCCAGTCCTCTATCTCTTCCATAGTCTTATTTCCCCTTCTTCAGAACCCATCCTTATTCCATTCAGTTCAAACTCCTTCCTCATGCTGCCTGAGCATGAGTGGAGCAGTAAGTGCACAAACGTCTGTCCTTGCTTTCAGTACTTTAACCCAACACCACAGAGCTACGAGGCTGCACAAAATCCTCCTTGGTCTTCACACAGACACAGCACCCTGAATCCCCAGAGAACTGAAAAAGGAACTAAGTTTTTTCTTAAATCTCTACTTTTTCTATGCAAACATTTTTGACTGGTTTATATCCTGGCCAACTACAAGCAATGTCTCTTTTGACAGATCAAACCCAAAAGGGACAGCCAATAACAGAAAGAGTATACAGAACACAGATTCCCTACCAGTTATCATCAGGTACAAAAATCACCAATGCCAAAGTTAAATCTGATATACAGCATGCCATGGCAGAGACTCTGAAAATACTGCACAAAGGTTTGGGCTTTTTTTTTTTTTTTTTTCTATTATGAATATTACAATGCACTAAAAAAAAAATAAAAATAAAAAAGAAGTCAAAGAAAACAAAACCTGATCATTCACTTTGGGATTGCACTTTGCTCTCACTCTGGTTTTAAATCATCCAGAGGCAAACGTAGCAAAGAGCACTGCAATTTTCACATTTAAAGGTCAGCAAAGTGCTACATAAGGAAAAATTATTTAAACTGCTGAATTACCCCAACACTGCTTATCACTTGATCCCAGTCCACCTCATCTCACATAGGAAAGGCCACCAAGAATGCAAAAGAGCACAGCAAATACCACAGCAGTTTTAACAACCATTTTGTCTTGTACCACACAATGCCTACAGAAGGAAACAAACCTTCTTAAAAAGATTTTTAAGTTATACATTTGTCTATGTTTAAATATATACATGCAGAAGAACAAGAGCTCATCGTTAGCTTGAAAGCACAATGGACACACACAGTCAAAAACCCCAAAAAGACAGCCAGAACCAGTAATTGTCAAAATAGCTTTCAGAGATAGTAACATAACTGAGACAGCTAACCACCAAATTTGCACCTGAAACATGATATAAAACAGGGTCCTGACCCAGTCACTAACAAAGAGAATTAAATAACCAGTGTACCTGCATATTTGTTATGCACAGTATGGCTGTACCAAAACCCAACCGTAGCAGTGCCTTAATGGCCTAATCCATCAAAATTTAGGCAACTTCAGTTATTACTGGTTCTATTGACTTCATGAGATTCCATGAAGTAAGCAAAGCTCACATAGTGCTTTACATAGTGCTTGCACAACTAGACTACTTTTTCTTTAGACAAATATATTAGAATATATTATGCTTTTAATAAGTACTTTATAACTGCCATATTGCCTTTGAGAAACCAGGCACATCTGCAACTGAGCGTTTGTTCTCCTCAAAGAGAAACACAACTAAGAAAAACTTGTCTCAAATTATATTCCAAAAGATCACTTGTTCCACACGCCATGGTACAAAGCCTTTAGGCAGGCTGATACCTACCAAAAGTCAAAACCCTGCATATGCCTCTCCCTAAGTTTCTTTAGGTTACGTATAGGCTCCATAAGGGTTCCTAAACACCTGGATGAGGAAAAAGAATGGCATGTGGTGATTATCACCAGGGGACATTCCTGAAGAACTTGGGCTTTAAACCCTATCCTGGAGATCAGCATCTACAACACACCATCGATTTCTCACGGTAAAAGACCATTTCCTTTTTTTTTTCCTTAGGGAATCTACAGTAAGCGCACAGTCACCACAATATGGAAGAAACTCAGGTTCAAATCTTCTTTCTGCATGTGACCCAAGCACCGTATTTTTAAGAGCGCACTCACCACAGCATTTCATATAATAATAACATAACGTAGACCTCATGATTTTTCCAGTTGAGGCTCCTTCATTAGGCATCAAAAAATAGTTTCTCTCCCTTTGCATTATGTTGCTCAGAGATTAGAAGCTTCATTTCACTGTAAAAGTTTCATTAATTCTTATATTTTTTATGCAGAGTAAAACAGTTTCATCCATAGATAACAACAGAAGCCACTTTTGACAAATCTACTGCAGCTTAATATAAGAGCCTGGAAAGAAATAAGACTTGCCAATTCCAGTTCCTATAACTGTTCTTTCTGGGGCAAGCACAGGTGCTCTAGAAATAAAGAAAAAGCTGTTGACAATAATGGAACACTGAAAGCAATGCAGTTAAATATACAGATAAAATGAAGAGACAGAACAGTTTGATACATGTTTTAGTTTGATACCATGCTTTAAGTGGTACAAAGTAGAAACTGGCATATCTATTATCAGTAAAAACAGAAAGTAAAGTGTCACTGCATCTACTAGTTAATAAATCAAAGACACTTGGATCACTTGGAATATTGTATGCAGTTCTTGTGTCCTCAGCATAAAAAAGGACATGGAACTGTTGGAACAAGTCCAGAGGAAGGCCACAACAATGATCAGGGGACTGGAGCACCTCCCCTATGAAGATAGGATAAGAGAGTTGGGGCTGTTCAGCCTCGAGAAGAGAAGGCTGCAGGGAGATCTCATAGCAGCATTCCAATATCTGAAGGGGGCCTACAGTGATGCTGGGGAGGGACTCTTCATGAGGGACTGAACTGAGAGAACAAGGGGTAAAGGGTTCAGACTTAAACAGGGGAAGTTTAGATTGGATATAAGGAAGAAATTCTTTACTGTAAGGGTGGTGAGGCACTGGAATAGGTTGCCCAGGGAAGTTGTGAATGCTCCACCACTGGCGGTGTTCAAGGCCGAGCTGGACATAGCCTTGGCTGACATGGTTTAGTGGGAGGTGTCCCTTCCCATGGCAGTGGGGTTGGAACTAGATGATCTTAAGGTCCTTTCCAACCCTACCTATTCTATGATTCTATGACTACTAAGAGCAGAAGAATACAACAGGGAGAGAATGATACATGATGAAAGATGATGAACCTACTTCCCATGTAACTTTTTTGGAAAGCACTACAGTTTTGGGCAGGCTTTTTTTGGCTTCTAAGCTTCATATTTGAAGCTTCATAGCTTCAAACAAACTTACTCCACACATTTTTCAATGGAGATCAATTTCTCACATCCACCCAACAACATGGGGAAAAATAGGTAGAAAAGATTAGAAAGCAGAAGAGCATCCTGTTAATACACTGAATCATATTTTAATCAATATAAAAATGTCAAGTCTAAATTTTGCCATTTGAAAAATGTGAATTATTAAAAGGACATCTTTTCTTGCTTCAAAGCATCAGCAGACACTGAAAGTCAACTCACTTTTGTGCAGATATTTTCGAGAATAGCACAGAATGACATGAGATGAAATCCTGCTGACCTCCTTACTGATAGCAACAAAGCCATAACTATTATAAACAAAACTTAGCTGTTAAGACTACCTAGTACACTGGAGGTATTCCACCAGTACTGGAATAAACACTGTGCTCTTAGGAAACAAGTAAAAATGACAAGCTGATGTTTGAAAGTGATCACAGTGACTGAGTGACAAAAAGTGCTTACAGGCAACCAACAACCTAACAATACACTAAATTTACACTACTAGCTGGCACCAGACACTAAGAAAAAAATTGGGTCTACTGAAATTTTTTTTTGGTTTGGTTTTTGATATTTAAGCATTGTGATTTGTTGGTTTCAGCCCAAACTTGCCAGTTGAAGATTCATCAAGAAAACATGTAGTAAAAAGAAAATGGGAGGCAGTGCTCATAAACATGAGATGTTTAGAAGTGTAACTTAAAAAAAATAACAGAAGGCTTTCAACATAATTACATCAGATTTCAAGAAAACAAATTTGTAGCACTGAAAAGGAAAAAGACTATTTAAAGACTAAATGCATCCTCCCCATTAAAATATGAATTTAGCTACTGTACCACGGTACACATACTTGTGAATGAAAAAGCAGCTACACACACTTACAAATGAAGAAGCAAACTGCATAATCCAGCAAAGTACAAAGCTTGCTGGTTTTGCCTGGAAACGAGTTACTCTTCTTCATAGTAGCTGGTATGGGGCTATGCTTTGGATTTGTGCTGGACACAGCTGATAACTCAGGGATGTTTCTGTTATTGCTGATTAGTGTTTACACACAGTGAAGGCCTTTTCTGCTCCTTACTCTACCCCACCAGCATCTAGTCTTGGGGTGCACAAAAAGTTAGAAAGGGACAAAGCTGGGACAGCTGACACAAACCGACCCAAGGCATATCCCACATGATACCATGCTCACCATACAAAACTGGGGGAAGAAGGAAAGGAGGATGTTGGGAGCGATGATGTTTGTCATCTGTTACACAGGATGAAGCCCTGCTCTCCTGGAGGTGGCTGAACACCTGTCTGTCAATGGGAAGCTGTGAACCAAAATTCCTTCATTTACTTTGCTGCTGTGAGCAGCTTTTGCTTTACGCATTAAACTGTCTTTATCTCAGCCCACTAGCTTTGTCTCTTACTCTTCCAATTCTTTCCCTCATACTGATGCAGGACAGAGAGCAAGCAGCTGTGTGGTGCATACCCACAGCAATTTCTTTGAGAAAATAAAAAAGCAATAGACAAAAAGAATGATGATTAACAAGGCTCTGTCCAAATATCAGATGGTACAAACCAGAGGTTTTGTTAGAGAAGAAAAGCATATGGAAACACTTCCTGGAACACTAAAGAAGCAAACAGCAGGATGACTGCATGGACCCCAAGTAACTGGCAGGATGCTACACCATGTGTATGCTATTTCTAGCTTTACTGTTTCCAGTAACAGAAGTTGTAAACATCATTTAGCTACAGTCCAGCTAGAGTTCATGTATATATAGGAACAACTGAATCAGCGTTCTTGAACAAAGTTTCCAAATTCAAACCAGAAGTTACCATCTTAATATAAAATTAAATTGAAATTTGCAGAACAAGAATTTGAAACAAGACAGCTTTTATTCCCCAGTTCTTCAGGAATAGTAAATCAAAACAGTGTGGAATTTTAAAAATCTCACTCAGATTGAATTTGGGTTGTTTGTTTTGGGTTTTTTTGTTTGTTTTTTTTTTTTTTATTTTACTTCAGATTTTGATTTTGCCCTAAAATTATTTTTCCTTCTCCTGTAAATTATTTGCTGTTAATTTTTTGACAATATTTTTCCATTAATGATAAACTCAAAGGCTTTAAAATTATTTAACATTCACATATACAGCCAGTGACACCTCTTTACAATTTAAGAGCTAAAGAAAATACAAGTAGAAATGTAACTGTCCATAACAGTCACAAGGAAAAATATTTCACTAATTCAAGCTGTGAACAAGTATTAAGACATAAAAACACTGCTTTAATACCCTACTCCACATTTCAGCGTGGGGAGAAAGTAAAGAAGCTATTTGCCTCAAAACAAGATTTAATAGTAATGGAAAAAACTGTCAGTCTGATTATACAAACATACAGTTCGGCCAATTGGAATTATCCCATCATTTGTAATGTAAGTTTATTTAGTCTTAGATGTACAGTCCTTTCCCTATCATCATACAGCAGCTTAACTGGACATAAAGAAGTCTGGCTTAATATTACTCTACAGTTAAATATTACTGATTCCAGGAAAAAGAAGTAATTACCATTTTAAGACTGTTAAACAACCTTTGGAGGTAAAAAAGAAAAATCCCGAAACAAGAAAAGACCACTACCTCTCTCCTGATATTATCAGTGCTTTTTCTTTCATCATCATAAAGCATACTGTTTTACTCCAAGTAATTCTCACCATACTGAATGATGCATAATATTTGAGATGATATAAGGAGTTGTTCTTTGAAATGATACAGAAGCAATGAACTTAGATGTTTTCCTTCAAATTCAGATGGTAGGAAGATTTCCACACATATAAGCAAAAGCCAAAACCAAGAAACTATACTGTTTACCATAAAAAGACCCCTCTCTCCCCCCTCAAACACATGCAACCCTTGTATTCTAGATCAGTAGCCTTTTACGTCCCTGAGGTTCACACTATTAAAACACCAAACACTTTCAGGAAGTGGCTGATACATCAGGGTTATAAACCAGGGTACATCAAATGATGGAATTTTAGTCAGACGGGTCTGTAGGCATATTTTAGTTCACACACACACACACACACACATATATATATATAAAGCACCAACCAAAACCTCGCATGGCATTATATTACCTTGTTAAACCATCTCACAGAGTGATCATTGAATTTGCTCCAGTATTATTCATACATCTGCTACTATTACTAACAGTTATAAAATGTGTTGGTGGATTTTTGTCCTGTTCACTATTGTTAGCTGCAAATTAAAAATATGCAGGTCACTGGAAATAAGCACTGGAAAAGAAAAGGTTACCAGATCTATATCTTCAGAAAAAAAAAAAAAAAAAAAAACTAATGCCAATTTGAAAATGAGTACTGAAATCTCTCCAATCGTATTTTAATTCTCTGCATCACCACAAAAGTGGATAGAAAGAACACACATCCCAATCAACCCAAAAAGCTCTACTGGATTCTAAAGGAATTTTTTTGCTATTGTATTGTATCTAAAGAAGTAGTCAAGAACACCTCCCTCCAGGAGAATGCCTCAGGGGGCACCACTTAAGCAAGTTACAAATAGACAACTCAGAAATACTCATTTTCTCTGAAGACAGCAGAGTTACTCAGAGGTACAACAGACTTAGGAACAGTTAATTACGTTTGATGCACTGTGAGGAACAGCACAATGGCAAAACATGGCAAAGACTAATAATAATGCAGATCCTGAAGCACACAATGATGCACAGCAAGAACAGCTTGCATTCACCATATGCATTTCCCTTGTAAGCTGAGCCTGACTTCCTCACAGGACCTACGGCACCACAGGAGCCACATGAAATTAAGAATTAAAAGATGCAGCAAAAAAGTCTTTTCTTTTTAAGAAGGTGGCTACATTTGAAGAATCAACTGTGAGAGTGAAGAAGAGCAGCCAGTGTGTGGATGAACTTGACACAGAGCGCGGTGCTGAAGAACATGCTGGAAGCAATCAGTCAGGAACACGAGAAAGTGAAACTACAAGTGGGCCAAGGCCTACTTGACTGCCCCCAAGCATCCTTCAGCTTCTTTAGCACACCTGCTCCAAGCTGTTAAATGTTAGCACTGGGACAAAACAAACAACAAACTCATCTATTTGTCCATAAAAGCACCTACAGGAGAAAAATTACCTAAATCAAGTTCTGATGCAATTTTTTATGATGAAATTGTTATGAAATATGCAGATTTTAGTAGAGTATTAAACAATCCAGGACACTGCTACACTGACCAACTGAAGAGACTGATATAACTCTGGCTGAAGGTAGACTCAACCACAAAACACGCTATTTTGCTACCAACAATATTTGCCATCAGATGTGCAAAAATGTAGTTTGGGAGAATTTTAAAGGAGTGGAGAAAGCGATGAAGCTGAGAAGGAATACCGTAGTATGTATTTTTATTCACACGGCCCATAAACATCAAAACCCTTGCTTAACATCAGCAAACAGATGAGAATTAACTCTACAGTATGGATCTCTGCTGGAAGGCAGTGCCAGGCAAAGTCAGGCTGCCTGCACAACTGCTGCAGGTAGACAGCAGGGCAGATGGAAACCTGGCAGGGCTGCTTGCTCATTTACGTCCCAAAATAACCCAAGCTGGATTCAGTGAGCATCCTGGTCCTCAGTGGGGTCTCTGCAAGCCAAAACAGTTTTGGCCACCTGCCCACTATCCATTTCCCTGCAACAGAAGTGGCTCACTGTCACTCACTGAGGAGTCAAACACTGCGGATAACTGCAAGCACTACACCTAACTCATTTCTTAACACAAGAGAGTTCTCACTTTCCTGATTCTCTCCCCCATCCCACTCAGGGGTTGTGTATGGGGGGAGCAGAGCGAGTGCAGTGCTTAGATGCCATCTGGGATTAAACCGTGACACTGATCACAGGTTTTTACAACAGCCTTGAAAGTACATTCATCAAAGGTAATTTTCATACCATTTTCAGTCTTCAGTCAAATACTGAAAAACATTTTCAAGATACATTCATGACAAACATGTAATGGGTCGCTTGATGCTGCAAAGATCTTTCCAGTCAGTGAACGGATATAATTGTGCAATGAAATTCCAGAAATCTTCACATCAGATATTTTTAAAGCAGGGTGGATTCCTTTCATGGACACCAAACAGCTAGACACAGATGTGGTATTTGTGCACTGACCATGTCAGTTTATAAGTGATAAGGGCATTTTTCCCCCTCAAATCTTATGTCTGTCTAAAATACAATTTAGTTAACAGAATCAGTAGTAACATACCTGACTACCAGGCATTTCTTTTATGGATTTGATGGGTGTCATGCAGGTATTAATAAGGTCATCAACAAAACAGACTTAAATACTACATCCAAATCCTATCTACTCCCGGCTTGTATCTACTATTGTCAAATTAATGAATGCCTCTGCCTCAATAACAGATCAAGTATCCAGACAGGTGCAAGCTGCAAACCCACATCAACCAAAAGGCTTAGGAAAAAGATGAAAAAATGTAATTTCAATGCAGATAACATTTCTCATTTGCATTAAGAGACTATTTTGATCAAATTACACATAAAAAAAAGAATAAAAATGCAAAAATATTGTCAGTCACCGCTTCCAATATAATTAGAACACCACAACTCACTGTTACAGTGCGAATGGTCTCTGCAGAAATCATAAAAAAAAACAACACACAAGCATCTCTGAATAGTATCTGTTATGGTTTACCAACCTAGATGGTATTAAGTAACTGATCATTTTTCCAACCTACTGTGTTTTCTAACATTGATGCAATGACACCAATGCATTACTTAACACTAGATGAGACAACTGTTCAAACAGTACATTTTAGATGCTATTGTTTTTCTGGAAGAACTCTTCACACAAAAATAAAGTATAGAGCAAAAGTAAAGAATAACAACAAGCAATGTACAGTCAAGATCAAAACAGAGCTAGACATGAAGAAAAGTCAGCCATAAAGAGCCTCAAGAAACTGAGGACAAAATTTCTTCCAGTTTTCATATCAATTACAAGTTGAAATGAGAAAAAACCCAGATTAACATTAATAAAGTTACCCCCCCCCCTTCTTTTAAGCAATATATTTGCTTATAATCTGAATTTAACGTAACTTTACTTACATTGACCTGAGAAAGTATTCACTATTTTAATTGATAACAGACTTGTATATAGGACGGAATTTCATCAAGTGGTACTCAAATCAAATACTGGTGCTCAAAAAATTGAGTACTGCTTGATTAAGCAAAAGAGAAAAAGATTCTAATAAACTACTCTTACAAACACTGAAATACTCTATATTTCTATAAAGTAAAAGAACAACATCGTTATTACTTCTGCAGAAACCCTGGAAGTCTTCACCTCAAAGTACATTTACTTCAAAAGTCCTCTCTTGCGCTTTGCTGGCTCACACATGTTCCTTGTGGACATATGGTGCTATATTTTAAATAATGGTGCAAGATGCTAAGGAATGGCAATGGTCCTTTTACCACCACCTTCTTCAGACTCTCATTTGGGCAAACTCAAAGACTCACTTACTAATAGCTTTAACAGATTATTGTTGCCAACTCTTAAATATATGAACCTCTCAGATGCTCATTTAGTCCTAACAGGTACTGTATAGATTTTGAACTGCTGTGATTTATTTTAAAGATAGCATTATGTAAATCCTGAATGGATGTATTAACTAAAGTAAGACTCAGCATAAAGGTGAGTTTCAATTCAACCATTTCAGGAAAGAGAAAACTTGTTTATTTGAAAAAGCTTATCCAACTTGTTGATTCAAGCACCACTTCCAACCCACAAGAAAGGCTTCATGATCAATGAATATGTACATTGTTGAACTCCTACAGACAACAGATAAGAAATTGGTCTTTAAAAAGGGGTAGAAGTAAATATACTGTTTTCAACCTATGATTCTCTTCTAGCTAACCACCTTCAAAACATACAGGTTACAGAAGCCCTATAAAGCACCATAAAAGAATTTTTAATTAAAAAAAAAAAAAAAAAGACAAAGCTATTTGTTTTTACTTGTTCTTTCCTCTCCTATTCTTGAGTAGCAGTCCTGCATCCCTCCATTTCTATGAACAAAGCAGAACTTTGTCAGAACCAGACAGACCAAGAGGAAGAAATAGCAGAAGCACAGGAACATGTTTGGGCCATGCCCTGTAACACTTTCTGGTCTTCTAGCTTTGTGACCAAGACTACTGATGGAAGGAAGGAACCACAGAAACTGAGAGGCAAGTGGGAATGGATGCTTCTTTCTTGGTGCAAGTAGAAAAAAGGAGTTAATGGATTAAACCAGGAGAAAGGTACAAACTGACAACCACGTAACTGGAGGTATATGAGTTTTTCTCCAGATGAAAATGTATAGTAAAGAACTCTACCATGCCTGTAACGTGGACAGAAATGTAAATATTGCCATATAGTTAAAGGTTTAGGGAAATTTGTGTGCTCTCTGGGAAGAACAGAAGAGTGGTTTGGAGGAGAGGCACTACTGTTCAGGCCTCCAACCCAACGGCCTCTACTCACCCACAGAATGGCTGAAGTTGCTCCTCCCACAATGAGACCATCTGGGGCATCAGCAACAGTGGGAAAAGTCCCACTATATAACCAGGAAAGTGAGAAGACTACCTACAAACAAAATAGAACAAAAAGTAAAATTAAATTTAAGGAAGCCAAGACAGGTCAAACTCACTGGATCCTGAATTCTAAGAAATGACATTTGAAACTCTAAAGGAAATCAAGTTATATATCCCAAGCTTAGAAACTCTCATCTGGAATGTTTTTAAAAAAATGGAAGATTTTATCCCACATAAGTTCCTGGAAACATTACAATTATAAACAGCTATATGAGGAATTCAGTTTAAATATGAACCGATCTCATGAACAGCAGATACAAATTAACTAGAAGAAACTACAAGAAAGCTGCATCCAATAAATTAAATCAGTACTTTATGAACTAACATTTCCACACCCGGGTCAATCTACAGCAAAGCAGTGATGTCCATGCAATTACTTAAGCCTTCTTGGTCAAAACCAAAATGAAACCACACATGCTGCATCTGAAAAAAAAAGTCTGAACCTGGGACAAATGCAAATGACACTTGTTTATATAAATATTTTTTTCCCCAATTTCCAAAATCCTATAATGCCAGAAGGAAGTTATAGAGGCATACACTGCACCACAGACTGACACCCGCTATGGCATACAATCACTATCTGGACCTTGAGGTCTATCAACATAAAGAAAAAGCTCTATGATAAGGAATGTTGGAGTTCATTTATACCAGTTGGTTTAAACACAAAAAAATTTACAAACTCAACTACCAATCTTTTTTGTCTGTGCTACAGTAGAAACCTTCAATAGATCCATTGTCAATAACTACTGTTAATTAAGTAAGTGTACAAAGAATATTTTCTTCCATGGAACAGTTGGATAGCAACATTTTAATTAAATTCTAAATTCTTTATTGAAAAATATTAGATAAAAACATCTTAATCACATTTGACAATCAATCTCACCCTAAATGTTTAAAATGATTAATGATGTTGAAGACAGATGAGTTATTTGTTTAAGGCTACAATCATAAAACCAATCAGGTCTCATATTTATAAAGCTATTTAGAATTAACACAAAGGCATTTTTTGCATGAATAGTCTCCTACAATTTCAGAATCCCTGGAATGCAATTTCAGTTATGAAACCAATTAATCTTTTAAATGACTTAATTATCTCTCAGATCCAACAAACAGGCAATTGTAAAATACAAGAGAAATAAGAGGCAGAATAAAGGCATTTGTAACTGTACAATTTCTAATCTACTCCAGAACAATTGCCCTCTGAAAGTGACAGTTACTTCTGTAAGGCATAGCCTCAGTACATCTGTAAGCAGCTGGGCTGCCCTAATTAGAGCATTACTCAAACACCCAGGTATGCTCTATTTTTGATTTTTCTTTTATTTGAGCATACTTTCATCAGAAAAGCAGCAAGAAGCATCTTAGATTCAGATTTTATTTCAAAAGGCTCATTTCAACCTTTCTGGAGCAGGTTAATCTGTTTCTTCTATCTTGAGTAGTTTCTACTTTGTACATAGAAATATATATTCCTTGTAACAGAAGTCAGGTTATTTTCTTCAGTGTGACTTACCAGGTTTATTCTGCTTTAGCGCTGAACCCTCTTCAGAAACACTCCTTCTCCACCCATTTAATTAATTTTATTGATTTCCTCTTATTTTGCCTACTCAGCGCTTTAATCCCTTTTCAACTGGAGAGGTTCGCCCCACATGTATCAGTGGGAAATCATCTAAGTCAAGATAATTACAACCAAGAGTTGGGTGATGGTTGTGGATTGTTTTTTGGAGGTTTTTTTTTTTTTTTTGGGGGGGGGTGTTTTTAAACAGCATTAGCTTATTAAAAAAAAAAAAAAAGAAAAGGTCTTAAAACAGCCAAATTATACTGTTTGCCTCCTATTCACTAGGTCTGTAAGCCCATTCAGCACACTCGCCTACATTTCAGATGTGTTTGTGTTTTTCTTTGAAACCCAATCACCAGTTCATGGATATTTCATAAAGTTTTGGAAGAAAAATCTACACTGTGTTGAAAGATCATAGCAGGGGTAGACGGGAAGAACAAACTCAAAACAACAAAATAAGGTAGAACCAAAAGTCTCTGGTTTGGTTATAATTTCTAATGATGAGGTGTAATTAACGCTATTTACTATTTCCCTTTGAAATCATATTTTGGTTGCTTCTAATCGGTAAACCAAGCCCTTTATCCCCAAATTCTTTGTATTTCACCCCCACACTTTACTATCAAGAAGAAAAAGCACCACATGTCAGCAAAGTCAACTTGGATTTTTCCAAGGAAATGAGAGAAGAGACGCAACACTGGCATTCTTGACAGGGCCAAAAGAAAGCTGAACATTTTTTATTCTAGTTTCACAAGCTTAGGTAATATGCTAGCACTTCTATCTGAGAGCTTTTAAACTTGTTACTCAATTCCAGTCAAATAAGGATAGAGTTTGAAACACAAGAAAACAACTCGAAGGGAAATAAGTGGTAAGGAGGTGAAACAGAAAAGTAGGAAAGGTGGAGTTTTGTTGTTGGAGTGTTTGCTGCTTTTAATTCAATATTGTTTCAACTTTTAGAAAGGAGTGGCAGACAATCACCATGTGTATAGCTATTAATTACATACAGTGCATCTTTCTCTGCCTAGTGCAGGTGCCTGGAAAGATGAAGAAGGACTGAGGAAAACATAAAACACAAGCTGTAAGAATGACCAGGAGCTTTGTGCCAGCTAGATTCCCTCAACCTCAATCATCCAGCTGAAGTATCTAAATTATGAACCCAATTTCCCCATACTGACATGACACTATGGACAGGCCTGGATAAAGGCAAATGAAATTGAGACAGTGGCATGGATCATCTTCCCTATTAACCACAATACAACAACTCCACACTTCTGGGAATATAAAAAAGAGGAAAATGTATCAGAATTATACGTACTAAGAATTAATCCAAGTAACTCAGTAAAACCTTCAAGCCTTTCAAAGAACAGGCATACCACTGTAGTTTACTGTGTATAGTACTACTCTGTTACAGTATGAAATAGAAGGAAGTTAAAATATCATTCTGCATTTAAGAAAAATGAGAAATACAATACTGACAACAAACACATCAAGTTTATAGGACTTTTCTTCAGATAGAGACATGGAACAATAACAGTACAATGCAAGAACTAAAATACTTCAGACAGGAAAAGTTTAACTTGTGGCTCCTTTTTTAACACTATAAGCAATTTTTATACTAAACCTATGTCTATATGCTAATAACCACGCCAAGACTGAGAATATACTACAGTGCTGCTAGACACTGTACAAAATCTTTGCCATGCAAAAGACTCGTTTAAGTAGGCAAGAAGTAGGGAAAAGAGATATAGCCATATTTTGCATGAACTTTGTGCCACAATTAATATAGAAGAGTATAGGAGAAGATAAAAGCTGCAGTGTAGAAGAGACACTGGTGGAGGGTTTGCAGGAGGTTGATCTGAAGAGTTGGAAAGAAGGTGAGAAAAGCTGGTGCTGTTCAACCAGCAGAGGGAAGAGAGTCTCCATGCTGGAAGCACCCAGCATTTGCTGTCAGAACGTTTAAACACTCCTGCTGCTGTTTGAAGGGGCAGCTTTAAGCTCTTTACTGCTTTCCTACAAACCGTCTTTCTGAAGATTTTACTTCAGATTCAGGCTCAAGTGCCCTTGTTAACAGCAGTTAAGGCAGCAGTTTTGTCCATCTCCAAAAACTGTAACAAGTGGTAGACGATTACTTAATCACATGCTTTAAAGTTATACCGTAAACAGCACACAGAAAAGTGAGTGCAACTTGATTTGCCCACGTTCCTCAATGAAGCTTTAGGAAGGACAGTTAGGAAACAATTGTCACTATGAAATAATTATGTTTGGCCTGGTGAAGTTCTGTTAGAGTGACATGAAAAGCATTTTTGAAAATAGAAATGTTATACTTTCACAATATTTCCCCAGCTTTAAATTAGCTTCATGAATTAAAGTATTAAGCACTTCACTTGCAATGGAGATGAGCCTAAAAAGCTTTACAGTGTCTTTAATCCTTTTCTTAATCCTTTTGTATTAAACCAGCTATCACTATATTTACAGAAAATTAAGGTTTATACTACTGAGCGAGTCAGGATTTTCACACTGACAAAATGCTAAACTCTATACAGCACTTTCAGTGAACAAGAAAAACAGCAAAAGATTGCTGAGGCCAGGCAGGACATGGATGGAAAGCAGCAAGAAGAGCAAAAAGCAGGCTAACAAAAAAACTCTTGTCCTTACTCAATATTTATTGGAAAAAATTACTTGGGAAAATTAATATCTGATGTCAACATTTGTTGGACTTTTTGTTCCCCCAGAAGGTACACTCTTGCAGAGGAATTTTTAATCTGTATTTTCAAATGTTTTGTTTTACAGACTGGATTTCTTCAGAGAAGGTTATTTCTTCCACAGTTCTGAAACAGGACAAGAATGACTCAACTGAACTTCAAAATTAAAACCTGGCCATGATGAAGGGAGAGAATATGTTAATGAATGCTGTATATGAGGCTACCAACAGCCATTTGCTTCCAAATTGGAATGATAGTAGCATGAAAATCAAGTCACACTCTAAGGATTAGTAATTGTATCTTCCCCCTCCAAGGTTACAGGGCAGAAGACTACAATAACCTTCAAAAATATATGAAATTTATTTCGGAAAACTAATTTTCCTGCAACACACAGCATTGTGATACCACTATCAAAGCTATCAATTATTGCAGAATGTATAATTAATACTTTTATAAAAGAAAACACTTTCAATTTGATGACATCAAGATGGAAGCATACTGAGAAAACAGAAGATTAAATTCAAAATTTTGCTTCATGATTATCACTGTTTCAGAATTGGGTGTTATTTCTCTTACTCTACAACGCTTTAAAAGAAGCAAAACCCTTGAGGCTTTATTTTAAAAGCAGTACTGACAGTAACAATTAGTCTTTATGTTCAAAGGATAGAACAGTACGATCCAGGCAGCACCTTCCTGCCTTACAAGCCAATGTGAACCCGCCCTGGAAAATGCCCCCGATAGTAAACACTGCATATTTTTCCAGACAAGAAAGAGATATTATATATCCACTTCCTCAAAAACCTTGAGAGAAGTTCACAGTTGTGGAACAGTAAAGAGTAAAGTAGACCTTCTATTTATTTGTTTATTTTTATATATGTTTTTTAAAAGAGTGTCTATATTATAATAATTTTTTCCTCCACAAAACAAAGTCAACAGCTTTGTATCTAAGGCAGGGGTGTGCGTTGGTAAAATATTACCATACAAGCAAAAGTTTAGTTTGGAGCACACAACTCGCTGACAGAGGCTGTCAAGGGGTGTTACTCTGTTTAAATAAGGAAGATAGAAATACATAAGCTTAACAATTCAAGCCCAAAGTTTTACTTAAGCATCCCATACACATAATAAAAATACCTTTGATATGGTGAAAAAAGTTAAATAAAAATCACATCACAAGCTGTGACACAATTAAGGACTATTTTAAATGGCTAATTTACAATTCTATTTAAAAAAAAAAAAAAAGGAAAAGTTTTCATTAAATTGGAGTGTAGCAGTTCAGAGAATCACAGAGCAGTTGAGGCAGGACAGGACCTCTGGAGGTCATTTGGTCCAACCTCCCTGCTCAAGCAGGTTTGTCCTCAACAGTCTGCCCAGGAGTGTGCCTAGATGCCTTTGCAGTATCTTCAAGGATGGAAATTCCACTACTTCTTTTGGACATATGTTCCAGTGCTCAGCCACTCCACTGTGAAAAAAATGCTATCTGGTGTTCAGAAAGAATCTTCTGTGTTGCAGTTTGTGCTCATTGCTTCTTGTCTCATCATTAGGCATCACCGAAAAAGCCTTCCTCTATCTTTTTTACACTCTCAGGTATTTATATACCTTGTATAGATGCCCCCTAACCCTTCTCTTTTGAGCTCTGAGAGTGTCCCAGCTCTCTCAATCCTTTCCTTATAGAAGAGATGCTGCAGTCATTAATCATCTTGTGCCCTTTGCTGGATGCTCCACAGTATGTCCATGTCTCTCTTGTACTGGGCAGCTCAGACCTGGACACAGTACTCCAGGTATTGCCTCATCTGGTCTCAGTAATGGGAAAGGATCAGCTCTTCTGGCCTGCTGGCAGCACTCCTCCTAATGAAGCCTAGGATACTACACCAGCCTTCTTTGCTACATGATTATATTGCTGGCTCATGGTCAACTTGGCGTCCACCAGGTCAGCTAGAATCTTTTCTACTAAGGTGCTTTCCAGCCACGTGGCTCCCATCATATGGTTTTTCCTCCTCAGATGCAGGACTTGGCAATCCCCTTAACTGAATTTCATGAGGCTCCTGTCAGCTCGTTTCTCCAACCTGTGGTGGCCCTGGTTGGAAGCATAACCCTCTGGTGTATCAGCCACTCAGTTCTATAACCATCATCAAATTTGCGTGCTCTGCCCCATCTTCCAGATCGCTAACAAAGATGTTGAACAGGACTGGACCCAGTACTGATCCCTGTGGTACGCCATTAATACCAGCCTCCAGCTAAGCTTTGCACTGCTGATCACCACACCATGGATCCTGGCCATGCAGCCATTTTTCACTTCACCATCTGCTTGTCCAGCCTGTACTTCATCAGCTTCTCTATGAGGATCTCCTTGAAGGCAGTGTCAAAAGTCTTACTGAAGTCAAGGTAGAAAATTCTTCACTGTTCTCTCCTCATGTATCAAGCCAGTCATTTCATCATAGAAGGTTATCAAGTTGGTCAAGCATGACTTCACCTTGGTGAATTCACGCTAGCTAGTCCAGATGATTTTCTTGTCGCTGCTAATGAATCCCATATACATTACTCCCTCACTTCACACTCTACTCAAATAAACCTTAAGATATTTCATACATATGGCTATTTTAATATGAAGAAGAAGAATCCATATTATATAAAGATGTGTAAGCCTACGTAAGATATCAAAAAGAAAACATTATAGCAGCTACTGTCTCCAATTAAGCTCAAAAATCTTTTTAGAAAGATACCCAGCTCTTAACTTTGAAAGGTAGGATAAAACCAAACTGAAAAACAACCCCAAAAACCCCACAGCTTTACAAGCCTTAATGGATCCTGTTTCTAGGGTTTAGCTTGCAAATTCTAGATCTGTTACACCTTCACTTTCCAGCTCCCATGCCCACCCCATTTAAAGCAGTACTGTCTGATCTTAATTTCCCTGAAACGTATTCACAGTACTGAAGAGACCTATGCATAAAGAACAAGTAAAAAAAAGAGAAGTGAAACAAGTAGAGTGCACATCTAACAATAACTAAAGCAACGTTTATTAGCTCAGTGCCCTGAAAAAGCAACCTATGCTTCAAACTGACCTGTATTTGCTCACTGCTTTATAATCAACTGGTGAACATTCAAATAACATAATTATCCAGATAGGTTAAGTCTTACTTCATTGTAGCCACAATCTACACAAACTAAAGAAAAACAGAGAAAGTGAAGATGACAGTTGTGCTGCAAGGCTGAAGGACAAATGGAAATTCTCACTTCCAAAACAAAGTGTCCCACAGTGTCATTACCCCTAGATCCTTACTAAGCTCCTGCTAAGATACCAAACACAAATCTTGACAATAGTACATTTCCAATTCAAGCCTCCATGCTAGCCAAATCTTTATTGACTCTCTGTAGTTATACATTTGTTGGTATCCATGTATCCATTGCTTACTTTCTGTGTAAGTTGGTCAGAAAAATATTTGTTTTCCATCTATATAACCCCTATTCGAGACACTCAGCCAGGCACACATCATGGTAATGTCATCTAAAAAAAATGCCCAAACGAATGAGCAAAAAACCCAAACCATCCACCAAACAAAAAACAAACCAAGCCTGTCTATATTACTAGCCACATTGTTCAATTTATTTAACTACTACACACAATAGAGATAAATATCATTTTTCAATGCATATTGTGGATAGAACAAAGTGAAAGAACTATTCATGAGCATATGACTGCACTATAAGATTATGTTGATGATATATCAAAACTGTTACCTTCTGAAATTCAAGATTCCTGTTTAGTCGTATCAGCTAAATTTTAATACAAATGAAGCTGGCAACCCAAACAAGCTGGCAAGTATGTATTTTGATGCAGTATGATAGATGACAGAGTGGGAGACCAGAATAGTTGATTATGCTCAACCAAAAGAAGTCCTCAGCAAAGGAGACACTGGGAGGTGGCAGTAGAGGGGTGGTGTTCATCTCATATTTAACAGCCACAAGGGAAAATTAAAGTTTTGGCTGTAGATGATGATTCCTTGTGAAAGGAAAATATCCTCCAGAAATACAGCATTTGGAGTAGGCTGTTACTACAAAGCCTTAGAGAAAAATCACAGTGGAAAAAGAGATGTGTTTTATTTTGAATACCAGATTTTTAGATTGATGTCATTGCCTTTCCCACCCTGCATCAGCTGCGCCCCTCCCTGCTCTGGAGCTGTACCAGCACTGGGAACAGCAGCCCGTGACGGTCTCAAGTCAGACTTCCTATGGTTCACCACAAAGCAACTACCCTGTGGTGAACCGTAAGCTGGAGTGCTGTGGGGCTACCACAGTAATCCAAGGCAGACCGCCGGTCGCTGGGGAGTTCTGCCAGTTTCCCATACAGACACATCAGAGAGAAAGCACAGACAATACACAACAGATTAATCTGTCAAGTGCTCATAAAACAGCTCTACTGCCCCAGGACCCAAGTCAGGTATTTCATAGCATGTATGGGTACCCCCATAGCAGTGAACTGTACTCAGGGACACACTTTTAATCCTCAGTGTCAAGTATGCAATTATTTAGTTAAGTAAACACTGAGTGTTGAAGAATAGCCACAACGAAGGTTGCCTGTTTACTTTGTCCAGCCTGTTGAACTCTTTCAGGTGAGATCTTACAGAAGAAGGGAATATTGCCCCTTTCCCTAGAACCAGTCAACCAGACCCAAGCCAGGGGAAGCTGCTGCAGCTCTGCAGAAACAGCAGGCAGGTAGAGACACAAAAGCCAGGATCCCAATGCAGAGGATATCCCCAAGAAAGCGGAGGGAAGATGAACAAGCAAGTTGTAAGATGTGAGAAAGACCCTGTCAGGGTGTAGGTGGGGATTTGGAAAAGGTTTGTGAAAGGAAGGCTGTGAAAACTGCCTGGCTGGAAAGCAAAACTCTGCAAGGCAGAAGAGATGGCCTTATTTTTAAACCGTTACCCTTAACATTTCACCAAGCGGATCTGAGTTTCTAGAGGACAAAAGTTGGCTTACATTAGTATTTTGTGCTCTTCATAAACTACTCATAATGGGAAAACTTATTCAAGGAGACTCACTGTAAGCACAGAACAGGACAGTTCTACCCCCAGGCATTGAAACCATCAAAGCTATCACAAGTACAGAAAGGATCTTTACTGTAACAAACTAAAATTATTCTGAGGACAAATGTTGATGTTACAGTCAATCATTTTTTTACCCAGCACACTTGCTTTTGTTACATATTTTGAAAACAACTAGCCTGAATGCCTACTTCCACCCCAGATTAAGGTCTGAATTTCAATTTAAAGTTTCTTTTGGAAATAATGAGTGCTATGGCTTAAAGTGCATTTGAGTATTTTCACTGATTGTCGCATATGGATCTATCTTTCCAATTAAGTCTTTCTGGCTAAAATTATATTTATAATTTTATTCTGAAGGTCAGATTGGAAGGTATGTTCTGGCTTAAACCACAATAATTTCTATTTGAAAATGCTGTAGGCCAAGATTGCATCAAATTCTACATCCTAAAATTATTTAGGAGATCAGGAGAAATTAATAAACCTACTGGAACTAATCCAAACTTCAGAACTTTCAGAATACCCTTATAAAGACTGTACTTCCCTTATTTTAGAAACAACAGCCAGGAAACAGGTGCCTGTAATTCATTAATTTCTACTATTTCAGAGTTAAGCCTGTTACATGCAGTACTATACTTTCCACATTTGTACTGTAGCACACGGTGAATGCTGACATAATTAGCAATTTAACTGAAGAACCCTTTAAATTAGTCCTAAGCATCTTCTCTATTGCTTCTTGGCCTGTCTTCCCAAAAATATTGTGCATCACTGCTGAAAATATTTCTCCTTTCATTCCTGAATTTTCTTCTAAACAATTCAGATACTAAAAATTGGAGTATGACTTCAAGATGATGAATTATCAACTAAACTCTCAAGAGTGCCTCTTAAGAAACCATAGAAGTATGAATCTATAATTAATGAATAACAGTTCCATGAAAAACTATATTGAAAGGCCACAGTAAAAATAAAATGTCGAATTCCTTGAATAATGCAGTTACCAGGACGTGCTTTCACTATAAGTGACTGCTAGATCTGACTATGTTATATGTGAGTCAGAAAGTTTCAAGAAGCATAAGCTGTTCCTTTTCATCCTAAAAATATGACAGATACCTACATTTAAGCATGCCTATTTTAAAAACAAGAAATACAGGGAGTTCTGAAATTGCAAAAATCTGCATCTGTTCCTCTGTGCACAGAGATAACTGTGAGACCGATTGTAAAAAGCAGGAGATAACTGAGGTTTCCACAATTATGAGTTACCAGTCCTAAAATTCCCATTTACGAAAACTCAATACTAATAGATGCAAGGTATATTTGAAGTACGAAACACTAGTGAAGGAAGGAAGATCAAAAGAATAACTCTGCTTCAAGGAAGATCTTATTCTTACTTCAGTATGCAATAGCTATTTAAATAGATCATCAAATGAACAGTATGCTCCTGTAGCTGTATCCCAAGTCTTTCATTAAATCTGTTCATTAAATGGTCAGATTTACAGGTTTCCCTCCCCCAGTAATTATTTCAAACTTCTCTTCACAGTATAGACATAATTTCAGTGAAGAGCTTGCTACATGGTTCTAGTTTCTCGGGATACACTTTATTTCTTGCACAGTCATTAAATTCATAATCATGTGGAAGCTTTAATACATTCACTGTTTATTGCTACTTCCAGAAAATTGACTGAATATACAAAACCCTACTCTATCAACAGGATGCAGTACCCAAATATAGAGATACTCTAGCACTCAATATTCTAGCATTTAGTATATTGCCCTTCATTATACTTATGCTGCCTTCTAATACATGCGACTGTTTCAGCTTCAGGTGCATCTGAAATGCTGCTTTATTACATTAACATTGCTTAAAGTAGAAAATCCCTCAATATTCCTCAGGAATAAAGTGAATAACCCACACTGTAAACACACCAAGACTACAGAACAACTCTGTTCTTGCCACCCATTTTTTTGTATCTTGCTTAATATTATGATTCATTAACCACCTATACAACTCCCCTCTAAGGGCAGAATAGCTACAAAGTACAAAATCCTTTCTTTCTCACAAGGTGGGAAATCTCCACAGGAGAAACCTTACAAAGATGCTTCTGATCAGGACCTTCTGCTGAGGAACTGACTGTGGGAAGTACTGCTCTAGCCCTGCAGTGGTTACTGGTCAAAGACCCGGGCACCAAACCACTCTCATGCTTGCTGTCATTGTGCACAGCATAAGTTCTGTACGAAACACTGATATTAAAGCTTTCTGAATGTTTGAATTTACTAGGAAAGGGTGAAAAGAGACTTAAAATTATAGACGGTGAGCAACACTTTCTTCTGTTTTATTTCAGATCTGTACTGGAATAAAACTGCTTTCCTCTTCGTGCAAAAAAATAACCCAAATTAGGACCACTATTAGCAAGTAACTCCCAAATTCTCATCCTCCGCATTATTTATTTCAAACTGTGCTTTTCTAAAGCTTTTATCTGTACTTCAACCACGAATACTTTTTCTATACAACTTGATCAAGGAAGAGAATGTATCACTTACTACCTTAGAAACAAGGACAGACAACAATGCTGCTTTTCATTAAACTTTTAATGCCAATTTTTAGAAAAGCCTCTTTCCTGCTTCTTGTGTATCTGAAAGCCAGTTAACCCTACTGTTACAAACTATTTCTTAAACTTCTCTGCCATTGTAAACACGGTCAAATTTCTTTAGTCTTCAGAATTATATTCAGTACACAATAGCCCAAATCTCTGAGTGGTTAAAATGAACCTAACCTATCCCAGAAAAGTCCTGAATGAGGAATCCCCAACTGTGTGCAAAACTAAAACAAAGTGTAAGGGGAGCTGGGATACTCAGGTGAAATACAGAGACGCTGTTTGGAGACATGGGGATAAAATTAAGAAAGCCAAAGTTGGGCTGGATTTGAAACTGTTAGAGGGCCTAAAAGCCACAAGGACTTCTACAGGTTATGTTGGCAGCAAAAAGATTAAGGAAAGCAAGGGCAGCTGCCCAATGGATGGAGGACCTAGCAATAAAAAAACGTATGGAGAAGGCTGATCTAGCATATGTCCCCTGTATATGCTCCTGATAAAGTCCACTGCCATCCATCTTGGGTCTCTGCCACTGTGCATTCATGAGGATGAAGAGCCATCTTCGGGTTGAGAAAAGATCAAGTTGGAAACATCTAAGAGCAAACTGCACACACAGAATTGCTCAGTCCACAAGAAAAATATGGAACAAGTCATTGTGGAAGCCACTCCATGAAGTCACTTACATGAAGGAAGTGACTGGGAACGAGCACCATTGACTGAATTATGTCTCACTGCTCCCTACAATGAAGTGACTGGTTTAGTGGATGAGGGGAGAGCAGTGGATGTCATTTACCCTTACTTTAACAAGACTTTCAACATGGCTCCCACATAACATCTTTGTAACCAAACAAGCCAGAAAATTTCAGGTTTGGTTGGTGTCTTTTTTCTTTTAATTCACACTGCACTACTACTTTCCATTGCAAATCACTCATCAACTGGTTTATAGTGCTTTTTCTGAAAATCTGCTAATCTCCAATTCCAGAAGTTTAACTTGATTGACCAGTTGTCTTATTCTCCCTCACTCTAAGTATAATATACATTTTAAGCAATTTATGGTTTTGGAGGATTTTTTCCTCTTTAAGGTCCATGCAGAATTTATGACAATCACCATTAGCTATAATCACCTAAAAGCTAGGAATTATTAGTCAGATAGTTATATTTTTCCCTTTGCATGCAATGGAGTATCAGTAACTATGGTACCCCTATCACATCATCAATTATTAAATAGTTAATGGCTTTTGATCATCTCCACATGGAACATTTCACACACAAGTAGAAGTTATTCATCATATCCATATAGCTCCTTTGAGAAGGAAAATCAGCTGTTGCCAGACTGGGGACATACAGCTTTTCCGAAACATGTAGCAACAAGTGTAATGGGAAAGGAAAGCTGCACTGAAATCTGCAGGAATACAAGAGTATTACTACTACAGTTTTCTCAGCTCAGAAAAGGAAAAAGGTGATTAAGCAGACTTTTGGTGTTTTTGAAGATTAAATAAACACATACATAAAACTGAGCACCTGTTTTTGCCTTGCAGTGATTTTGTTTGTTTCTTCTTCCAGCTGACTATCACACCCTTTGCACCTAACTAGAAATGGTAAGAGGTCACGGATGCTGACTAGATATATCAGAGAGCAATACTGATTCTATCTAGAACTACCACTGGACATCTTTCCAGGAGCATTAGCACAAGAGATAAAACTGCTTGTGGAAGGAACACTGTGCAATCTTCAGCAAACCAAGGGCTAAAGGCTGGCATATAGGACACAGCCAAAATGTTTCTCTTTCCAGGCATCTGGAACCATATACAAGTTATAAATTGATAAATTTTAAGAGCTCCAAGATTATGCCAACAGTTTCTCAGTACTAATTTAGTATTTTCTTTCCAGCTTCTGTAACCTCACTAAATTGGACCTGTTCACTTAAATCTACCATGATTTAACTCCGTTTCTCTGTACAGTCTGCCAGTCCTGGCCCTTTAGGCTCTGTTACTAGAGATACTAAAATATGTAAGCAGCTTCTAATCTTTATCAAGTTCCACAGAGATACATGATACATACTAGGAAATGGGAGCAGAAAGAATATTTGTTTTTCAAAGTCCCAGAAAGAAGCCTGCCACACTTACAAAAAACTTGATCTTTCTGGATTTCTAAGTTTATTGAGCTACCAGACTACACTCCAGATATCCAAAGCTGAAGTTAAGAAAGTCTGATCAAGCACTAATACAGTTTTAAGACTTTAAAATTGTTTCAAGGCATTAAAGGTACAAATCTATGACAACAAGATAACATTGCCAAAATTGACTCTAGCTTGCAAAAGCTGATGACAACAAAAACAAGGGAAGTATTAAATTATGAATCACCGACATTTTTTTAATTAAGTAAAACACTAACAGCAAAGTCTGTAATTTGAGCTCAAGTTTCACATTCACAAAGAATGGCTTATATTCATACATATAAAAAAAAAAACATTAACAAAGCAAGTATCTCTCGTCCTCTGATGTTTTCAATTCTTGTTAAAAATGCAAGGGACAGCAAATTTTAATCATGACAAACCTTTCTTCTGTCACGTAGAAAGGAAAAGTTGATTCTTGCACAGACCAGGTTCTAAGGTAAATGCGTATGAAAATGCATTTATAATCAATCTATACCCTTGCTTTGTTCATAGTGTCTTTTTTATTACAATGTAAATTTCAGCAAATAATGTAAAAGTTTACCTTCCCAAGGAAATTTCTTTGTCAGTGTAGACTACCATACCAACTCTGTTCAAAGCTTTCTGGAGGCTTCCATTCTGGTTACATGCATTTACCCCAACCCTTTGCTTATGCAGAAGGATGGCAAACACCATTTGATGTGTGAGTGCTCCACAACCTGCTTTTGTGTTTACACTTAAAAAAAAAAAACAAAACAAACAATTTCAAGGTCTACCTAAATTTCATGGGTGACCTGATCTTTTCCTATGTACTATCATTACGGAATACCTTATGGAAATTACTGGGAGTCAGGGGCAACCTTAGTGTAGAAGCACAGCCAGGATGATTCCTGAAACCTCCGGAAACATCAACATGGTGTTCTTCCTCAAGCCTATCATACCATCCATCCAGAAGTCTTAAAGACTTTAAAGGAGTACTGGAATAAAACACATAATCCCCAACACATATAACAAGCAACTGAGTTACTAACATACGTTTACCTGCAACATCAAAACACTATAGAGCCAAACAGCAGACATAACTTTAAAATTACTTCACTTACAGGGAACCATGCCCTTCCATTTGATTTTATCATGTAATTTTTGGCGAGGGTGAATTTCCTATTCTTATTATGGTTTCTAACATTGTATTAGAGCTCTTTAAATCCAGTAACATGCTGGAGATTGAAAATTCCACTACTTTGAAGCCTCTCAGAGTGCCCTTTTCACCCCCATTACTTGGAACAACTCTTCTTAGCTACTCTGACTAGCTTAGAGTTTAAGGTGTGTCCGGAAGTAATACAGGAAGTTTCCTGGGAAACCTCAAGAACAGACATACATAAATCTAGCATCAACCATTTTTCCAATCACCATATATTGTTGAGAACTTTTATGGGAGGGGAGAAAGTGTTACTTACCAGTAGTCCTGTTTATTGAAGTCTTCCTCTTCCTCCAGCCTACAACAGAGTCCTTACACTAAGCGTTACAGCTCCCACCTACCAGGAAGCAAAAGAATTATCAATCAAGGTCAGCAGAGAAATACCAGCCTGTGCACTTCAATCTCAATTACATTTCCGTAGCATGGAGACCTAAACCACATGCTAGAGCCTAGACAAACTTCATCACCAAACTGTAATGAAGAAGAAATAAAAGGAGAGTAGTTGCTTGAGCCATTAAGAAGCTAGAGAGAAGCAACGGCTTATTGATGATTCCTCTCCTTCTCCCCTGCCACAGATCTCTTAAGTAGGTGCTAAAGAAATCAGAAAGAAAAAGGCTGCTATAAACAGCTACTGGAGGCCAAATGGACACTTGAGGCATGCATTCAAATCTGTACAGTCTAAACATCAGAACTGCTGAAACTTAATGGGGCATAGCGAGCCATAAAGGAATAGAACTTCATTGCTATTATGGACACTTATTGGTTTTGCTATGATAAGATGATGTGCAACTAGGGAAAAAAATTTCAACTATCTGCAGTATTTAGCTATATTGGCTACTATCCTTTTAAGAGGATAGATGTAAAAAGACTTATGTTTCTCTATTAATGCTATTTCCAGAGGAAAGACTGTACAAAAGATTGATGCATATAATCTGTCTTAAGCTATTTTGTCTGTACCTCTGTATCAGTAAATTCTTTAATTGCATTTATACACACATAACTTTTTTTTAAATGGTTGTGGAAAAGCACATTATACATACCTATTTCTTCTATTGGAGTTTATGAAAGCACCTGCTACATTAATAAAATCTTTGTAGAGAGGGAAAAAAAATTATCCACTCTCAGTATTTGAAGAGGAGGAATGCAAAATATATTGACTAGAGCAAAGCAGTAGGTTTAGGAACCGTATGAGCTGATGTAAGACAATTTACCTGTCTAAAATGAGGATATCTGACAAAGTTGTCATAAGATTTCATGCCTCTAACATGCTTTTTCCAAGTATTACAACTGCTTTATCAGAAAAATGTGGTTTTTAGTTTGAGACAAAAGTGACAGATATCTCAGCTGCCAAACTTACTGGCATTATCACATTTGAAACTCAATCTATGTGGAACTCAAAGGTATAAAAAGCTTAGCTACAGACAAAAGGTTGATGTGATGATACATAAGGTGATGAGAGAAAACAAGAATGAGATCAACTTTCTCTTTGAAGTTCATCTTTCCTTGGTGCTTTCTTTACAAGAAAGTTTCTCTACACAAATTTTTTTAAACTGCCTGTTTTAGAAACTGAGAATCACAAATTAAATGCTTATTACAACACCAATATGAAGTTTTCAAGGACATTCAGATGTCACTGTCACTTACAGAAGCTATTCTATAGAGCAGAAAGCTAAAAAAAAAAAAAAAAAAGTAAAATAAAAAGTAGCTTTTTCAATTTTAGCTTTGTAGGGCATGTTACATGTAAGCAACCAGCAACTACAACTATTTAAGAGGGGTGAAATGAGAAGCATTAGTAAATGAAAAAAACTGTCTTACATGACAAAATAAATCACACAATCACAGAAAACATCCTGTGTACCAAATAAGGAAGCCAGAGATAAAGACAGTATGTCAGTGAAGCAATATCTATTTGAATTATTGACTTGATACAGTCAGTGAGCTTACTATGCTTAAGGTGACAACACCCCACCGAGGCAGGAATTTTGAAGGAAAACAGCCTCCTCCTTACGGATCACCAAGGACTATTCCTGAAGGGTATTCTCACAGTGTAACTCAAAATTAATTTTATAATCATTACAATTTATCTTAAAAAATTTTCTCTTCTTAAAAATTAATAAGATGGCAAGGGTTAGCAACAAAATACAAGCAGGAAAAAAAAATGTGGCAAAGGAACATCAGGAAGTACACTAAATAGGGAAGTAAGGAAACATTCAAGCATTTAGCTTGGGTAAGACCAGAATAAACACAGAAAAAGTGCTCATTCTTCTTGCCATTCAAAAAACAACCAACACCCCTAAGAAAATAAAGAAACTTTGCATGTGGAATTAGCCAGGGTAACAGAACAGGAGTCAAAGGTTCCCAGTTTGAAGCCAGAAGCTGGATACCTCCAAAATTTCAAAGTTGAATAAAGCATTTCTCATTAAGTGTGTAGCCCAGCGGCTAAAAAAAAAGAGCAACAAGCTAAGCCCCAGGGCACTAAAAGATTTAATCTGCACTGTGTGTTCAAAAATCTTGACTCAACCCAGTAGGTTTTATATGAGAAACACTGGAAAAATGCACAGAACACCTTTAGGCAAACACCTAACCAATGCTCGTAATAGCTACTTTAAATGCTATTCCATTCCCTACCTCCCCCTCCTCCCGCCAATAAACAATTACTTACAATAACTGAATGAGTGTTTCCTTATGCAGATGTGTTGACCCAGGGAAACAAGCTCATAAGTGGGAAATACTGCAGTTCTTCACCCTGACAGAGTGCACCTTGCCATTATTCAGTATCTATCTTATCAAATGCTCTTTGAACACATTTGTAAACCACCAGGCTGCCAAAAGCCATTCAATAGGTATTTAACACCACATTGACTTTCCAGGATAGCGATATCACTTGCTCCTGTTAGATATCATGCTTCTGTCAAAATTCAAATAGCGCCCTTATATTCCCTATCCACAAGTTGACCTTTCTGCCTCAGAGAATTAATAGTCTTTATACTGCACAGTCTTCAGTATTTTCCCTGTCACTGATTCATCTTATCATCCAAAAAGATGATTTTGCTTGAGTGACACTTTTCCATTGACGATGATGGGCATTCTTCTCAACTCCTTTTGAGCAGCACAAGTATCTTACAACCTTCTCATTATTGCCTTATTCTTACCTAGCTCTACAGCTACAGAGTTCAGGATTTTTCTTAGTGACTGCCTTCACCTTCTCTCTTCTCAAAACTGCATATAAACTTAAATATCTTTTCCCAGTTATCCTCTTCAGTCATGATAATACCCCTTTTTACTTGCATTCCTAGACCCTTATTTGCATGACACCAGCTACCATCACACCCCAACCTTTCCTCTTTGATTCTTACCCAGGCCTTAAGCTGTCAACTTTATTTAGTTTCTCTCTTCTGTTTTCACATCTAAAAAATTCAATCCTTGGCCATGCTGCTGCCTGTTTTATTCTTTAATCAAAGTTCCCATTAAGTGGTATCAGTGGATTTCTTAACTTTCCCACTTCAGTTTTCAGCCCTTTTGCACAATGTTAAAAAAAGCTTATATACACATTGAGAGCTGTCTAAGTATCGTTCTGCATTTCTGTACAGATGTTTTCAGACAGAAGCGGTACATAAAGTGAACTTGTAAAGCAGCATTTGCCTCTCAATATTCAAACAAAAGGTCTTAAGTTCTCTTTGATTTTTGGTTTCTTGGCTAACATTAACTTTCAATGAAGGAATCCCCATAGAGCCTTAACCTCCAAAATACTACCATGAGAGAGATTCTCCTTTACTTCAGTCCTTATTGGAGTTAACACAGGGTTTCATCCGCATCTACTAAAAAAATTGTCAAAGTGTTTGCTTCTTAAGGTTTACTGTAACTACATCAGTAACTATAAAATGGAGTTTTAGCAAGAATGACACCACCAGAAAAGCCTGAATTGACAAAAATGCTATTAAGGATGTTAGATACCTCTGCACCAGAGAAAACTAGTATATTAAAACATATTTTTGCTTTTTGTTAATGAAAGCAAAGTCTGAAAGATAAGCAAGCAGTGGTTTGCTTAAAAATCAGTGACTCAAGCCATCAAGAATCATGTTTGAAAACACTGAAAGGAAATAATGATTTCAGCCTCTATGGAGAGAAAGTCCATTACGTGCAGCTCCACCACATGGGATACAATCATTAAGGGACTAAGTAAAACTTTTCATTACACTTTTCAATCACTGAAATGAACGTTTAACACCTGAAACTAGTCAGAATTCAGCTTCTGAAGACATTTGGAAACAACAGAATTAACTGGGGCGGGAAGAGATAATTCAGAGGCGAACAAAACCAAAACCATTTGAAAACACCTCTAAATTTTTCTAGAAAATCACCACAAGGACAATTTCTCTAAAAGAATTTTGAAAAATCTGTTTTATTATTGGAAGGGCTCTCTCGGGCTTGTGAAAAAAAGAACATTTTTTTTTTTCCTTAAGTTAAAACAGCAGCATTAGCTATGGCAGTGCTGCAGAGAACAAACATAATGAGACAAGAAATGACAGTGCTTAATCTGTCCCAAATGCAAATTATAACTAAACTTACAAATTTTAATTTGCATCTGCAGTAAACTAAGCACAGGGACAACAGAAGTTACAATACTTTAGCTGACATTCACTTGGCTACCACAATCACATATCTCCAACATCTTAGGCAAAGTAAAGTGATTACAGGATTCAAAACAGTTTGAGTGTATGTAACAAACACCCAACATTGCTAGCAAATAATCAGCATGATTCAAGTGCAGATCTAACACACTTTCATACAATTTCATGGATACTTCATGAAACAATTCTCTCCTCTGCTAGAAAAACTGTGTTTTAAGATCACATACTGATAAATAGATGTGCTGCTGGGAAATATTCTTACTGTGAAAGGAACAGGAGAAATGCTGTAAGGAAGAAAGCAAGCCAAGAAAGGCAGCAGCTTAGGGAAAGTAATTTCTTGGATTATCTGAAAGAAATGGTCAGTTATAGATCCAAGACAAGAGAAAGGAAGAATTAGAGACAGGATAGTTAACTTAGTGCCGTTCAACTTGAAAAGCAAACATACATTTTCATCTAGACACTGTGGTCCTATTATAGGACTGCTAAAATTAAAAGATTATAAACATTTTTTTTCCCAGTTCATTTAGTACACTTACCAGCATTTGCTGTATAGAGAATTTCATGGATGGGTCAGTTGTACTTCCTCTCTAAAGTGCTTTGAAGGGAGCTCAAGTGCATCCTCTTCCTCAATCTTTGAAGTGTTTACCTGTACCACCAGCTTCGAAAGTAAAAGGCAACAGGCAGGCAATGCAGAGACAGGAATGAGGCTGAGTACAATATATTATTCCAAAAATATTTTAGTGTTGTTCTTCAATAGGGACACAAATTCCTTTCTTTTTTTTTTTTTTTTTTTTTTTTAAACTGAGACTTTAGATACTATTTAGAGATACTATTCAAAATTGACATTTTGGAATCAAGTTAGCAATATATTAGTTGACAAGAACCTAAGAACAGGTAATTTGAAATCATATGCATTGTATACACAAATACATACACCAGAGGATTCTTCATGAAACAAAATTATTGGTGAGCTAAAACAAAAAGCAATTTGAAAACTCCCAAGATTAGATAAAACAGAAGCAATATTGGCTACTAAGAAGTAATGGGAGCACAATACAATAGGAATATTGATGAATGTGGAATTATGAAAACTAATTATATCTGTATAAGCATATTAGAGTAAAAAGAATTCTGACAGTGGTGCAAATGCTACAGGTGAAGACTAAGATTAGCAAAGTTTCACCCACAATGAAGGGAAAGAAGGGAGGGAAAGAAAAAAAAATAAAACAAAAAATAAGTATTTAATGGACGAGAAGTGAGATCATTCAACATTCAGATCAAATACTTTGCATTCCAAAAGTAACTACAAAAGATAACGCTACTCTGCGGTCTGTCACAAATATTAATAAAGTTATTTCCAAAACCCAAAACTTAAAACTGCAGGATGAAATGCTTCACACAAAGACTAAAAAGAACTGGCAAGGAGCCATTCTGGAGTACTTCTGTTTCTGTTACTCATCTTTATGCCCAAAGGACAAGAGTGCTGCAAAAGCATGAGAATGACGTTGCTTCTGAGCTGATGACTGCAGCTAAGGAAATTTCCACCATACTTAAAGGTTAGGAAGCTCTCCAAGCACTTGTTTCTCACACTATATGTTAGAGATCTAACAGCCTAGCAAAAGTAACCTGCTTCTTAGAAGATCTGAAGCTTAGAGAAAATAAGAAAAACACAATTTAAAAAAATAAAAGTCAACCTGGCAGACAATTAATCAGGCTGCACAATACTAAAGGATCTAAATATGACTACACAGGAGCAAAATGTTGGGAGATAACTCAGTTTAGTCTCCATCTCTTCTCTATAAGGAAGAGACAGAAAGAAAAACGTAGTGGTTGTTGCTTCTTCTACCTTCTCCAACTGGTAGCCTGTTTTGTGGATTTCTAGATTTCTTTTTTAAGTTAAGCTTTTTTATTTTTAAAATTTTCGTGAATAAAATCTAAAAAACAGATTTAAAAATTTCCTTTTTTTTTTTTTTTTCCCCCTTGGCTATAGAGGAGTAGAAATAAAAGTGGTAAAACTTATCACGCACTTTCACATGCAATTAACAGGGAGCAATTACGTGGCATAATATTGAAGGGGGAATATTTCATTTCCTGGGGATACACAGCACAGAATAAAATAGGAGTCTTAACTAGAGGGGAAAGGACTTCATTATGGAGAACAGCGATCTTTTCCCTAATATGTTAACTCTAAAGGAGAATGAAGTGAAATGTAGGAATATAAAGCTTCCTCCCCTGGCTGAGAAAGTCAACATACATGTTACTATGTAAAAGAAAGTGACTACAGTCAGAAAACTGTAACAATAAAATGAACAAGAAAACTAAAGGAGATGGACAGTTTCCATCATGTTTGTTGACTACTCCACATCAAAGCCACCAGCAATGTAACATGGACTGTACTTATCTCCTATTTGCTGCAAGATAAGCTTCAGAAGTGAAACCTACAGTGCACCAATACCAGAATTCGCATTGAACACTCACTCATGAGTCAACACCTGTTTTTCAGGCAAAAAGGCTGGAAATATGGCAAGAGAAAAAAAAATCAGTATCCTCTGAAGGAAAGCGTCAGCTCTATGCACATCAGAACCCCAAAATCTCTCCTAATGAATGCCTACAAAGTGAAGCAGGGGCAGTTTTCAACATCTTCCCTGATACTTAAATTGTTGATCCGTCACTTTCTTCATAATGCTATTCCCTCTTTTTAAGTGTTATTTCCTGGTTTATAGATCAATAACTGGAAATTGAGATGTGGATGAATTGCTATGTGGCCACGGCCTGTGGTGGATCAGGTGAGAAAGTTGACTCAGACAGTGATCATCTACACAGGGTTCACTTCAGAACAGTAAGAACTGCAAATATCTAGATATCCTCTAAAGCCATGTAGAGTGGAAATCTCAATCATTTTATCTTTTTTTCAGACATTATAAACAACAGTCTCCTTATGACCTTTTGAACAAAAGAGAGAAAACTGTATGACATGAGATACTTGAAGTTTTCACAGATAAAACATCTGAACATTTATATCCCTTTTGCCAAGTCTTAATGAAGCAGGGAAGGCAACAACTACTTATGCTTGGAGGAAAATAATTCTACCATCATCTTCAGGGAAGGAGGATCAACCCCCGTGCTCACACAAGCAGAGCATCGACACTTTTGCAAAGTGTGGTTCTTGTATCACCTGCAGATCTGCTACTATGGAGAGTAGCGGCTGCTGGTCTGTCCCCCTCAGAGAAGACTGTCAGTAGTTTGACAATGGCCATCAGTAGTTTCTGCAAACGGTTGGTTGCAGTTGGTAATTGCATCCTGTTCATTGTCTCCCAACTTGACCAAAAGGAGCAAAGCAGGTCTGCAAGGAGGAGAGCCATGGTAGTGCCCTAGAGAACTTTGTGATCGCCCTGGGTCCAGCAAAACCATGCGAGCCCTGAAAAGTCACACTCAGAAATGCTTCTCTGTGAGTTATGATTACAACATGATCACTTGGCATGTGCAGCATTAACAATAAAGATCTAAATACAAAATACACAGCAGTAACTCTTACAGTTACTTCCTCAAAACCTAAAAGTGATGCTGGGTTTCTTGGGAGTTTTTTATTCCAAAGAAAATTCCCTTTAAGGGACTTACCTTCTCCAGTGCCAATGAATCCACAAGCTCAAGACTGACGGAAGTCAGGGACTGCAGAGCTGATAGACTTAATCCACCTGCTAAAAAGGATCATGCTGGAGCTGGTAAGAACCACTGGCTGCACAGTCCAAGCCTAATTCACTTAACCCAGTGTGACATCCCTAGAAAACTTTATTGTCTAGCTTCTTGCCCAAGCAGAGACATGTAAGCAATCTGAAACCAACAGCCTGAGGTGACAGCAGTCCCTAAGGGGGCACAAGAAAAGCCAGACCAACACATTGCTCCCCAAAGGCACTCTCATAAGCAAGCAGAAAGAAGATCCCACATCAAGCTACACTGCAGAATTAAAACACATCTCAGTTAGCAATTACAACTACTGTGAACCAGAAAAAAAAAAAATGCAAGGCTGAAATCAAGCTTCACACAGAAGCTGGCACAAAACTTATTTGCACTGTTTTCTCCCCATGCTGACAAGACCACAGCCACAATCTGGACATACAGACCAGCACTGCCAGTCTGTCTCTCATTTCAGAGCAACTGAAGGATCATCATTGTTTCAGGAATTCAGAAACACTCTGTGTAAATAAAGCCCACTGTACACATACAGTCTCAGTATAACCCTGTACATCAGGATGAAACAGTGTTTTAAAGCAAGTCCCTGTTCCATCGTGTTAATATCACAGGCAGACATCATATACTGTTTCACGCACTCCAAAAAAAGGACTAATATAACCCAAGACAGATAGTACAAGTTATTTTCCCTCATGGTGGATGCCCAGCTCCTCTCTCTATACAGACAAAACCTCATCAGGACCCCACACAAGACCTCTATCTCAAAGGAAATCTCTTCAATTTTAGTCATCCTCTCAGCAACAGGACAGAAACACACCTTCAGCTCTAATACTGCTTCTCTGAATGCATGCTCCACTGCTATCTTCTGATTTATGTCCAGGGTATTATCCGTAAAACAGCTTTTTCAGGGTCTCTACACACCCACAACAACTTCTTTCAGTAATCCCCTTTATCAGCATTGAACTCTTCATGATCTGAGGGCTGCTAAGGCTCGCTTAAGTTTATTTTCTCTCTGTCTCACTGCAACATCTTCATCAGAAATCATCATCACTTCAAAACAGCCAACAAAATTGGGATGTTACATCCAGGTATCACTCTTTCATACAGTTTATTTACTTAGTGCGAACTTGTTTTCATTACCAGTTTAGTATGCTAGGCTGAAACTTAGTATAATGCCTTAAACAACAGTATTAAGATTCACCAAGCATCACACAGCTCTCACATATCAGAGCTCTCAAGTTGCCAAGGTCCAACCACCAGATATTTTCAACATGGCATAGGGAAGCACAGAGTTAACATTTCTTCATGAAAGGAAGACTGCCTTCCATGCATGGTTTGTAAAGAAATGTCAAGTTCTAATTAAAAAAAAAAAATAAAAAGTTCAAAAAATGAAGCTTTTGCTATTCAAATGGCTATCACCATAACAACCAACCTCCTCAAAACTTTCAAGAAATACCATCTTCAAAGTACTGTATGAAGTAGGAAGGTAATAACTTAAGTGAGAAGCTGAAGGTATATATTAGAGATGTGTAATTTTCACAAAATAAGTCTATATTATGCATAAATACCCACAGCTGTTACATCACAAATGAAGCCTGCTAGATGATCCCTGCAGTATTGGTTTGTAGGGAGCCATTATATGGGGCCCGATGACATGAATAGGGTACAAGAAAGAAATTGTACACGTAATTCTTAACACCAAGATGCTTCAGGCATTTCTGTCAAGGTTTATTTTTTTTTAAAATGTGTTTATATTAAAAACAGGCGACTTCTTGGCATTTGAGATTTCTAAGTTATCTTCCTATGACAAACACACAGACAGCCAAAGCACCACCTTCCTGCAAACTACTCTTATTTTTGGTTAAATTTCTCTCCTTCACAGAACTTCCTTCAACATTCTCTTACTCACTGCACAAAGTCTCTTCAGTCAAACACTAGTAATTTCAAAGGAATAGTGTAGACAAGCTGGCTTCAGACATGCACCAATAAAGAGCTTTTATAAGGTACATCACATGGCTTCTGTTTGATAGCCTAAGATCTCCTTCTTTAAAACAAAAGACCAAAAAAACAGAACCATCAAATCCAAACCAATGCTGTCCAGACTAGAATGACAGTCACACCTAGCCCCACTCAGAGCAGAAGTTCTCAAGCATCCGCATCACATCCTCAAAGTGGTACTGCAGAGCTGGATGGCAGCTGAAACAGCCCTTGCATTTCCTGATCAGCTATTCAGAGCAGAATCGTAAAGGATGAAGCAAGGAGGGAGGTTAGGTGGCCACTGAGATGTAGGCATGCTCAGGAAGATCACCAGAAGAGAGGACTGATTTGATGAAGTGCAGCTGGGGAAAAGACAGTTCGGTGCATGCACAGTAGATGTGCTAGAAAGATGAAGGAGCAAGAAGACTGTGCACAGCTGACTAGGCCTGGACAAAAATTAGAAGTGGAAAGAAACCTTTTGTATGCAAAGTTTTATTTAGAAGTATTGAGAAATAAGACTTGTACGATTCCTCCAAGACACCACATTGAAAAGTATCTGTATTAAACTGCCCTGTCATAGGGTAGAAAACTGTATAAAAAAATTCAAAGTAGACATCATATTCTGTTAAGTGATTCTAACCCCTTTTGAAAACCTTGATCAAGTTGCTCTGAAATCACTTTGGTCTTAATCAGTATTAATACTCCAAATGGAAACATCTAGAAGATGTTCCTAATATACAACACGTAAAGAAAGAAACCCATATGGTTGCTTTTAGATTTGTCATTTGGTATTTTTCAGACTCATTCCTAAGCATCCAACAATCAAGGTCTTCACTAGATAAGATTGTTTGTTTATGAAGTAGATCAAAAGGATGTGGCTTGGTCTCACTGTATGTCCAACTGCAAAACAAGGGCTATACCCCAGGTATCACTGTATGCAAACATACAAGAAACAGAAGAATTTGTCGCATCTTCACAACTGTAACCTAGATATCCCTTTATTAGTAAATATAGGCAGACAGTGACCCTATTCTTGGGCTGTTCTCAGCCACCTTCCCAGCTGCTCTGTAAGTCAAAAGAGCAGTAAACCAAATAAAACTAATCTAAAAAATCTCCAGAGTGGATGTCAAGCACATTGCAACTGAAGAGTAGCACTACGAGAAGATGAACCTTATTAAGGATAGTCATTAATAGATACGGCTTCAAGATACATTTATTTCCAAGCAGTAATTTTATTCAGCTACAAACATCTCACCAAAGGAAGTGAGTCGCTCTACAACACTGTAAGCTCCTGACACTCAAAAATCACACCTTCCACTGTAGGTTAAACCATTCATCATCTCCAAGCTCAGCTACTGCCACCACTCCTTACAATGCATTTTTCAAATATCATTTTGTCATCTCCTCATTTCTGATCTATTAACAACAGAACCAAGAAACAGGGAAAGAAGAGAGTCATGTGTTGACACTTAAATGCAAGCAACTGCTTTGAGTATCAGGCTTTCCAGGAAAGGTAGAAGGCTGAACAATACAGGATATCAAGCACTGACAGCCCTGCATGTTTCCCCTAACAACAGCCAATATATCCCCTATCAGGATCACACATCTAAGCATCCCTACTGATGTCTATTTTCATTCCGCTATAGCTGAAGAGTATTTTTTACATACTCAGATGAAGAATCAAAACACAGAAAGAGACATCCACGGAACAGATGCAGGGGTTCTGCCACCTAGTGGCATCTAGAGCCTCAAATTATTATCTCCACCATATTATTACCTTTCTCCTCTCCTCCCCACAACTGGAAGGATTTGAAACAGAATAGAGAACACAAATTTACTAGTATTGAAATTATCAGCCCTGGTTTCCTGTGTCTTCATTTCAGAATTGTATTCTGTAGCATCCAAGATAATGAGAGTTTCAATTGAAGCTTTTCTAGCTATTTAGGGAGTCACAGCGTATTTCTCTTCACTTCTCTGCCAGCTCCAGTAGCTTTTCTGCTACCTTATATTGATTTCATCTTGTACAGTCTCTTTCATAATCAGCTGCACATTTTCAGCACTTACCATGTAATATCAGCATTGAGGTCCCTATCCATTTGTCATAACTGCTGGAATCTGATAAACCTCAAAACCAATCATGGCCAGGGAAAGGGGGAAAGGCAGAGTCTGAGACGCAAAAACAGAACGACAAAAGCCTTGTTTCCTCATGACACTGTCCACATGAAAGTTTGCCAATAAAGAACCATTGTTGGCCCCAGCTGCTCAAGGGATTCCCCTGCCCAGTTCACAGCATGGACCCACAGAATGGCATGCCAAGGCAACAGGGATGCAGAAGAGTACAGAGGCAGGAACTCCTTCAGGCAAGCAGCTAGCAGAAACCCCCCTTTTTGCCAGGCCATAAACGCCCCCTTTCCCACTTGGGATTCAAAACCAGAAGCACTTTAATGCCTAAACTAGGTCAGCCTTTGTTTACACAAAACACAGATGAGAAAGGAAGTATCACTCACTCAACTTGGACTGGTCAAAACCACCTTCCCACAAAGCACAGAGAAGCATACAGCATCTTTCCTTTTTTGTTTTTAAGAAACAAAACTGTATCAAAGCCACATTCAAAGAACATATCTCACACATAGACAGGTAACAAATTACTCTCTTCCATGTAAGACATATGTTTCCTCCATGTAGTATTGACAATGTAATTTGAAGTGATCTCGTATTCTTACTAGGCTATAGCCTCACAGACACTTCAAGTTCCAGACCCCATTCATCAGCTTTTGTAACCCGGGTAAGCCAGAAGCACTTCTGGGCTACACCTACTACAGATTTCTTAGTAAATAACAGACAGGTTTGGATATTTCAGTTCTGTTTGGTCTGGTGAACTGCTTGCTTTTTGGTTTGTTTTTTTTTTTTTTTTTTTTCTGGACTGAATCAACCACAAAACAAAAGCAACTGAAAACACAAATGCCAAAACATAAGCAAGATCACAAGCACTATACAGCCATAAGTCCAGTCTTCCTGACATTTTTCCTTTGCTTTCTCAAGCTTTTTTTCCTCCAACTCCATCGCAATCCCAGCGCTCTCCGCAAAGTTTCTGAGCTGCAGCCTATGGCAACTTTCCCCTTTAAAAGGCGTGGGAAGTATCGGTAAGAAAAAAAAATAAGATAAAGAAGACCTGTCACAGTAGAGCTAATACTGCAGAGCTAGCCATGATTCAGATCTCTGTTGGGCTCCTATGGGGGGGAGGGAATATATATAAATATATATATAAATTAAAAAAAGAGGAATATTTCAGCAAGTTTCATTTCTTGCTATATATTTCACAGATTTGGATTTCAGATTTGTAAGGTACAAATGTAAAACAAGCACTTAAGAACTACCACTCTGATGAAGAAGTGCACATGTACTGCAATGTGAAAACATGTTTAACCACTCAGGCACTCAGTGATGAGTTTTGTGGATTGCAGATGTAAAAACAGACTAGATTACTGCTAGAATAGAAAGCACTTTTCCTTGTCAACAAGCTAGTAGCTTTCACAGCAACAGCCCCTGGGATTAGGAAACAAAACAGAGATTGCTGGAACAAAGGTGTTTGCAAAGCAATACTTCAGAAGTGCATGACTGTGTGCACAAAACCCAGGCAAGGATTGCTTCTCTCTGCAGCCTCCTGCACCAAACCAACAATGGTTCAGCAGAGAAAGCTGTCCTACAGGGACTGCTCAAACTCTAGTCTATATGTAGAAAGCTATTCACATAACATCACAGTATCAGTCAAAAGAAGTTAGGGATGTGTTAGCATGAAGACAAATCCTTATCTCAGTTTCCAGATTTCATTTAATCTCAAATCATGTTGGTACTGAACAGCTCTGTCAAAACTCAGCTGCAATCTAAGGAACTTGCAGAGTACCATAATAAACCACAGTCCTTTACGCAGGACAGTCCTCATAAAGGATTGTTAATTAGAGCTCAACCAAAGTCCTCCTTTACACCTTATTTGAACAATTAGCTTGTTCAGCCAATAAACTGTTTTCAGGCAATATTATCCGTCTATATGATACTCTTACGGGCCTGGTTTGGAAATCCCACTATAGAGCTAAGAGTATAAAAAAACCACTAAGGAAACACTTAAAAATATCTTGATGAAGTAAAATAACTTTATACAGTAATAAAAAAATTCTAAATGGAACAAAACATGCTAAGAAGGACAGCAGTTTCATAGAATCATAAAATAGTTAGGGTTGGAAAGGACCTTAAGATCATCTAGTTCCAACCTCACTGCCATGGGCAGGGACACCTCACACTAAACCATGTCACCCAGGGCTATGTCCAACCCAGTCTTCAACACCGCCAGCGACGGAGCATTCACAACTTCCTTGGGCAGCCCATTCCAGTGCCTTGCCACCCTTACACTAATTAATTTCTTCCACATATCCAATCTAAACTTCCCCTGTTTAAGTTTGAATCCATTACCCCTTGTCCTATCAAAACAGTCCCTAATGAAGAGTCCCTCCCCAGCATCCCTACAGACACCCTTCAGGTATTGGAAGGCTGCTATGAGGTCTCCACACAGCTTTCTCTTCTCCAGGCTCAACAGCCCCAACTGTCTCAGCCTATCTTCATATGAGTGGTGCTGATCGTCCTCATGGCCCTGCTCTGGACTTGTTCCAACCGTTCCATGTCCTTTTGATGCTGAGGACACCAGAACTGCACACAATACTCCAAGTGAGGTCTCACAAGAGCAAAGTAGAAGGGCAGGATCACTTCCCTCATTCTGCTGGTCACACTCCTTTTGATGCAGCCCAGGATATGGTTGGCTTTCTTGGCTGCAAGAGCACACACTGAAGCCAGCTCATGTTCATTTTTTCATCAACGAACACCACAAGTCCTTCTCCTCAGGGCTGCTCTGAATCTCTTCTCTGCTCAACCTGTAGCTGTGCCTGGGATTCCTTCTCATTTCTATGAATGTCTGGAACTCTGCCTCAGACTTGTTCATTAGATGTTACATATTACATGCTTTACAAGACCTGCAAACCTATCAGTAAATCAATCAGTTCACCTGTTTCTTTATGAGCTCTGCTATCCAGGTATGGGCCAACAAGTCACGATCAAAGTTCCATCCACCCTCAGTTACTTGTATGCTCTCCCAAAACTCCGCTTTCCAGAAGTACTTGATTTCTTGTTTAACACAACTAATGTCACACAATTAACAGCACTAGCAGGCTGATCTGTTTAAGCAATTTAACTCCCCAATACAAGGAAGAGGTGTCTGAGAAAAAAAAAAAAAATAAAAAAGAATAGTTATTTCTTCCTCATTTCATCACACACACACTCCAGTTTGACCTTGCTTGGCTCACCTGCTGTTTTCAGCTTCTAGGGAAGGCTGGATGAGGAGTCCTGCTTAACTCTGTTCTTATTCATGACATCTTGTGGTTGCTAGCACCTTGTTCAGGGAGAGATCCAGTTCAAGAAGGCAGGCAGCATTTGGCTCCTACTACCTGTCCAGATATAGCAGGGGAGTTCCAGGCTGAAAGTGTTTGTCTACCCGTCTACCTACTCTGCAGGACATCAAAGCCCCAGCAGAAGCTATGACTTTATTGCTGGAAGTGGAAAGCAGTAGGCTTGCACACTGAGGGCAGGTAAGGACTGGCTGCTTTGAACAATGTCACAGACAGGTATATGTTCCTACTCTATGGCTGGTGTGGCAGTATGAAGTGCAAGACTTCTGAAAAGCAGCAGCACTGATATTAGTATTTTAGTCTTCCATCACATGTGATCTACCCAAGTAATGAATACCCACACTGCCAACAAACTGTAACAACACAACACTTAGAAAATTTTATCAGATACTTTATTTTACATTATATTTTCTAACCATCATTCCGGTACAGTATATCAGCCACACACTTATTGGACAGTTTTTGACATTTGAAGTGATCTTCAGCAGAAATCAGATCAGCTTATTAAAAATACATTATTCTTACTTGAGCTGTAAAATCTTGATACTAATATTCTAACCTGGCTTCTAAAACTGCACAGGAGACTAGGAGTGTGTTCCGAACACTCAAAGTAATTAATACATTTTACAGAAAGACCAAAGCAAAAGGCTGAAAACCAAAAAAGTTACTTTTGACATTACTCTGCCCCCTTTTCATTCCTATAAGAAGCCTGCAATGACAACTGAGAAGAGAAAAACCCCATTAGACTTACATATGTAGGTGTGCCAAAGGGATGAAAGCCCAGCTCAGATGGCTAGAATGTCAGGCATTTCTTCTGCTGTATGTGACTGCATCTCCTAACCAGAGGTCAAAAGCAGATCTGAGTTTCCAGTTTTGGGAATTTGGGTGTTTTTTTACATTTGTTTGTTTTAAAACAAGAGTGTTTTCTTTGTCTTTCTAATGTTCTGTGTTAGAGCCAAGCACTTTTAACATTTAACATATTAGTGCATTCATTTATAGATGCTGGGATTCTGGCATATGTATCTGAAAAGTCATCTAAATTCTACTACCTTAAATTGTGCAGATTGGTTTGTCACTATGACAACAATTTTTTACATGTCTCCAGAACAAAGCTGATATACGAAAGTACTATTTGTTCTCTTCCTAACTGAAGCTAAGAGCTAGTGAAAGCTTTACCTCCTCTGGACAGAAAGGCAGAATTTACATCTTTTAGCATACTTGATTCTAAATAAGCTATTTAATGTACATCACATAAATTGATTGATGAATGAGGAAGGAAGTTCCTCTACATCTGGGTAGAGGAATTCTTTATCAGCAACTAGAAGCACAAATATGTGCCCCAAACATTTTAGCAGCAAATAGACAGATGCCCCAACATCTGGAAAACAGTAATTTTGCTTTTAAGCATCCGTAGAGCGCACACACACACACACAAACACCCCACCAACATTCAGTGTCAACACTTAAGTATACTGGCCACAATACCATCTCACTGGAATATCACCAGGAAAGGTGGAATCAAGTCCTGAAAGTCTATTTACTGCTGGACAGTTTCCATACCCCTGAACAGACATTTGGACTTATTTATATTGTGAGCTGCACCCCTGCTAATACACTGAGCTAGAGCAAAAATTCTTCTCACAGGTCTTTCTAAAAGGAGCTTATGAAGAAAAGTTTTATGCAGGTCTTTTGTGGGGGGCTGGAAGGTGCAATCAAGCAACACCTCCTCATATGGAGCCTAGAAGGGCATAGTAACAGGTAAACAGGAATAATAACCTCAAAACAAAACCTCCTGCCTAGTTCATTAGATCAGGCTGTAGTGAAGCAGTCAAGGCTATAGGACAACCCAAAATGGTTTTACATACACATACACACCTCTTAAAAAAAGGAAGGGCAGACATTGGTTTTGTCACATAGTATCAGACAGATTTAGTGCTACTGAATCAATGTGCACCCATAATCTGGAGAAGTACCATTAGTAATTCAAAGTCCACTTAAAAAAAAAAAATTCCACCCAGCCCTATAGGAAGATGAGGAGTAGTTAACTACGCATACAAAGATTTTTAATTGTTATAGTAGTAGTGCTCTTCTCCAAAGGTGCTCCTCTATATCAGAAAAATAATCAAACCCAGTAATAATAAAAGGGCAGGTTCCTAAAGATGCCTCATGGCTAGACCTGATGAGCTATGTCCTAGCATAATGTTTGGACTTTATGATCTTAAAGGTCATTTACAACTTTGCTGATTCTACAATTCATTTGATACAGCAGGAAGCTTTGCCATTTCTAGGAAATATTCCATTCTTCAGGTTGCTGGAGATGAAGGAAGTGGAACAGAAGCAGGTTAAGTCTTCCACTTGAAATGATTCACAGTGTACACTAAAACAGACTAATCAGTGGAGCAAAGGGTTGTGGGAGGGCAATACACAGCCTCATCATAGATCTAGGGCAGTATCCAACTCAGAGCATTATTTTCAAGAGGTTATTACACTGAAGTCTTTGATACACTTCTGCTGAATGCAGAAACAAACTAGAGGCTTTTTCCCGCAGTGGTGCAGATCACTGCTGGCAGTAACACTGAGCAGAACCTTGTACTGAAGATGATAGGGACAAGAGCTCAGCTAGACCCCAAACGTGTAGCCAGCAATTAAAACTCCCCTATATTTAACAGCACAGAAAAAGCAACAGAAAACGCATGCCAAGTCCCATAGTAGATGAGTTAATGCACAGGATCCTGTTTGGCTGTTTCGGTTTGGTTTGTTTTTTTTTTTGTTTGGTTTGTTGTGTTTTTCATTTTTTGGTTTTTTTTCTTTTTTTAAATGAAAAGCAATCAACATGTTTGGTTAGGGAATAATTTTGGTTTGCTTATCATACCAATATCAATTCCGTTGCAAGTATTAATGATTTGCTTTCTTACAGAGAAAAATTTTTATAACTATACTATAGAGACATCTATACAATATATAGGGACACCTACTACTGCATTAATTAGCAAGTGCTTTTCTATAGGGGGAAGAAGTGCTTCATCTTTTAATAGTGAACACAGCTAAAGTACAGGCTCATACATATTTTAGGAATGCTTATGTTGGACTGAGTGTCTCAGGCATCTTGAAAAGGGTACTGTTGTTACAGCTATATGAATATTCTTGCTCTACTTAAAAAGCTTATTAAACGTCCTACCCGCAGCTTGTCTCAAAGTACTACCAAAGGAAGTTTTCCAGAAACACTCTTTTTTCTCCTTTCCCTCCCAACTTCCATCCTCTGCACAGGATAACCCAACCAAATCAGATTCTCTGAAACCTAACTGGTTCACAGGTTCTTGCTTAGACTGTAGTCTCCATCCACCCATCTTCAAGATGAAGATTTTGCTGGTAATGCTTCATTCTAGTCCGCAGAAGAGTTAGTCTGATGCTGTGGAAGCTGTGTGGTGCTTGTTCCATTTAGAAAACAGCAACAACACTGCTCAAAATAATTCAAGCCATAAATTTGAAGACAAATAGATAAAACAGTTTGTCACGATGCGTATAACTATTCGCAATTACGAAATGTTGGTATTCTATTCTTTTTTAAGAGACAACTGTGAAGTTACTGGAGAGGATAAAAAAAAAAAAAAAAGACAGCTTTATTTTCCAGTGAATTAGTCCTCATTATTTAGAGGCATAGCCATTCTATTAAAATCATCATATTAACCAGTATGCCACCAGTACCACTATCAGTGGATACATTCATCCAACATTAGTTATCTCTGCCAGCATCAATGCTACATATATACAAACAAGACTTGCCTTGTCAAAACAAGACCTGTGACCCAGGACACAAGTGCCAGAGGAATATAGCTTCCTGCTGGCATGCAATGTTAGCCTAATATTTACACACCATTCAACTCCAGATCTTTGCTCAGGTTTCTTCTGTCACGTGCAGATAACTTTTGATCCTTTACATCAACGCTGCATTAGGTAGCCTTCTCCTCAAAGTCACCTGCTCCATTTTCTCTCCCCAGCTTTAGTAGAAGGTCAAGCATTCATTAAACCCTGTAACTTGCCACTACAGTTAAAGGGGACGTATTTCAGCACAGCTTACTCGCCAACAGGGAAGAGAGTAATTGGAAGGCACTGAACTTCCCCAAAAGCAAGATCGTATCAGCTACATGATATTTGTCTTGTTTGCCTTCTCTTTCACAGGCTTCAAGTATAACAAGTAATCTTATATTCAGTTTCAGACTAATGCAGGTGAGCATTTGAAACAGAAAAACACAAGAATGCTCCTTTGTCTCTAGAAACAACCACATTTTAACCATCCACATCTGACTGCTGGTTCTGCAGGATGCATTTGTCACATAGACCTACCCCAAGGCCTACAGTTAAGGTTGCACTTTTGTCCACAATAACCTCTGAAACAGCAAGTTTGGAGGGAACTGAAGCGTCACGAATTGAAGATTCAGTACCCTCTCCATAAGCATTACATACCCAAAAGATTGGATACAGAGGGAAAGTCAAGGGTGGCATCTGCACAGCAGCTCACATGAGCAAGTGCATCACAGAAACACAATAAGCTCAGTTACATCATAGTAAAAACATCACACATTAGCATAAAGTTTCAAGGAAAAACCAGAAGTGTGAAGATAGCGTAAGTTACAATCTTAAGTAATTTCTGTGATGGTAACACTTCAGGGTTAGAGGTTTTTAGCCAGCTGCTCCGTTTAGGGTTCTTTGTTCAACCGTCCCACTTAACAGTTTCTGCAATGCCATTTTCCCCCATCAACACAAATACAGCATTATTCACCTTCTAATTAAGCCTAAAATTAGGTATGCAGCCACATCAATACAGAAATATGAAAGTCATGTTATTTGATATGTTCCTGAAACTTCTGCAAAGTTTTCTCACCTTTAGATTAAAATTTCATGGCACACACATTCTCTGTTCAAGAACTCATCTTAAAAATAGGAAATGCTGAGAGCCAATACATTAGAAAAAGATCATACTTCTCTGATCAGGGAACAGCACTTTGAGGAGCTAGAGTCAAAAAAGTGACAAGTCTCGCAAATTTAACACCTCCCTTATGCTGTGAAGGCAACTGCACTGCCAGATGTGCCACTACCACAAAACCCTCATCGACTAACAAGCAAGTTCTCTTCAATTTTGGTTTTTTTGAAGACTTCTTTGTATATTCCAGTTTACAACAGTATTTCTGAGCTCTACTATTTCCACATCAAATACTTTCTCCTCCTGTATCTATGCATTTAGAAACAAAGCCAAAAAGCTATACTGCTATTTTCCTGTGTTTCATGAGAAGTTCTGCCTTCAAATATATATACTTGGCTCTCACAAGCATGCTCAAGGGTAAAATCTGGACCTCTGCCACAACCACATTCCTCATTGCAAATACATGCCAACCTTCAAACTTCAGTTATTTGAGCAAAAACATATGTTAATTGTTATGCAAGAGGAGTGGAAAGTGTATCAGACTAAGCACACTTGAAAGTTTAACAAAATCAGACTTCACCACCAAACAAGCATTCAGAATAAAGTTACCTTCTCATATTTGTTATTCCAGGACTGGTCTAACAGGTATTGCAACATCTGCCAGCATAAAGTTATTCAGTTACATGTAAAAAATAATGGAATGCAAGGAGCATGTTGCAATAAGCCAGCTTAATAGATACCAGTGACTTAAGAGGCCTTTTCCTTTCACCTATGAAGGACAGCTGTGAACAGCTTGGAAAGGCGCAAGCTAGGTAACTAAGAAGCAACTCTTAAAATAAGTTTCGATAACCTCATATCAGCAGCAGGTTTTACATGCAGACAGAACAGTGAAGGGTGTCTACCTACAGCAATAATCTATCTTTTCCCAAAAGTGGTAAAAGTTTTTATTCTTTATTTTTATTCTTCACATATATTCTGTATAAAGACTAGGTTTAACTTTGACATGGAACGTGCTTATGCTCTTGGTAAAGTATGAACCAATAGTCAATTAGTTTCTCAGAGCTCAAGAGAGAATTTGAGAGAGATAACCACCACCTTTGCTATGATAGGTGGCATTTACTCTTCTCTGTAGTACTCAAGAACACCTTTGTGTGCCACACCAGCACTTGGTATTATCAAAACACACACTGCTGCCAAATCAAAGAAGCAAGCTAGTAGAAGCATGCATTCTTTCAAAGAATCTGCAGACTGAAGTTCTTTGCAAATCTAGTTGAAGATATCACAACCTGAAGTACAGCCCACCTAGTGAAAGACTGGATGCCCCTGATAGGCACCCTTCCCCTTACTTCCCAGAGGGAAGTGGAGATGGCTGTTCCAGCAGGGAACATGAAGAAGCAAGTCACCATTTCAAAGACCTACAGCTACCTCTGAAGGGGTAAGGTGGCATGGCACACTGTAATCCCATGGGCAGCACACAAGATCCTGACCTGTTCTGATATAGGAGGAGCAGGCTCAAAAACATCCTTGGGTTCCTGTTCTTTAAAGCTCTGCTGGGCTACCTGAACTGCTGCCAGACCCCAGCATAAACGAAGAGAAAAAAAGATCCTAGAATCAGAACAAAGTCTTTGAAACTCCTGAGGCTGGGTCACTTCAGATACTGACTTCCTAGTGACTAACATATGCTAGGCAAGATTGAGATAACTAGATGTGCCCTACATAACAAATTTTCAACACTACCATCTACCAATGCCCTGCAAATGTATCTTGATGAAAAAATTGTTTCTTTTGCTTCCCTCACCCCCAGTCCTCAGTGTCTCACACAAAGGCTGACAAACTGTACTGTCTGTAGCTAATTCTTGACTGCAAGAATGCATGAATGCAGCATATTAGACTTCTTCCCATTGCTGTGGCTCAGCAGACAGATGGCACCTCCTCATTTTTCACCCTCTAGCCATATTTTCCACAGTCCACTCCAGCAGTTCAAGTTCAACCAAGCTGTCACCATTAGCAGTCTCCTGAATAGAAACAAACTTTCCAAGCTCAAGAACACAGGATTTCCTGAACCATATCAGAGCAGGCACTCATCAAGACAATAACCAGAAGCATTTTAAACAACACCAACACAGTAATATTATTATTTAGGTATGCAATAGCTTTTCCAGACACTTTATACCCCTAAATGTGTTCATTTCCTCATAGCAGAATGGTTCTGCAACCTCTATAAAAGCTTTCTATATGAAGGCTGACTGATGGTCCATGTAGAGAAGCAGGCACTTTAAGCCTGGTAACGAAGCTCAGAGGCCTCTAAGGCATAAGCATGCTTTATATATGATACTCTTTTCAAGTAAGAAGTCTTTGAGCAATTACAGTACGCCTAAACAAAGATTAGTTAAAAGTTAGCTACCAAGTTCTATTACAAGAATCAATCCTTTTAAATGTATCCAATCCTCCACTTTCCAGGAAAAACAAAGGGAAGGGGTGGAGACAACTGCCTTCACTACCTGTATTATTGAGGTTTCATGTTAGCCTCTCAGTACTTTCTCACAAATAGACATCAGCACCCCTACAAACAGTTACATACATTTAAGAAGAGATTAAACTGACTACCCTCATTAGAGGCTTCCACAGCTCAGAGCAGAACAAGACATTTGAGACACAAAATAAAGAATATGGCTTTTGGGCCCTGTTAATGACATCAGCAATACGATGTTAGAGTCCGCACAGTCCTATGATTTTGAGAAGGACAGAAAGCGGTCCTATTTGCCTCATATGGCTTTTTTAAGCCAATTGGGGTACAAACAGGATGAGACAGGTAGGCAAAGAAAGCAAGAAAAGGAGTCAGGGAAAGGTAAATATAGAACAAGATACGCGGGGCCCAGCAAGACAGGCAGACACAAGCCAACAGGGATAGAAAGATCATATACAAAGCTAAAAAGAAAAAACTTTGGGTTAGCTGAGAAAGCAAGCTAGAACTGACATCAAGCCCAAGCTGTGTGTGGGCCTCGCTTCTGAAAAGCTTAAGATTAGATTTTTTTTTAATCTAAAATTAGATAAAAAAAAGGAAGATGACTGGAGAGGCGCCTAAAAGGGAAGGTGTGAGCATGAAAAGACACGAGAAACTAAAGTACATGCAAAAGCCCCTACCCTTTCTCACACACATGGTTGTATCTGGAAATGGGACTCAAGGTTTCTGGCTCATGCTTGTTATTTCCCAAGTCGCATTTACTGAATGGACTCCATACCTGCAGGCAAAGGTAGCTAATCAGTGAGCTGTACAGGTTGGTACAGCTGGCATTAGGACTAGTGACTCCTGTGCACCCAGGATAGCAGGTGCAGCATAATTGCACACTTCCTCTTTCTTTCGAGGAAACGGCAAAAAGACAGACCCAAATTCAAAACAAAAAGCAAAAGAAAGTGACATAACTCATTTTAATCAAAACAAGCAAACCACACTAATCCAGCACCACTGGCATCTGTAACAGCCTTGCCTGAACTGCTTAGGAAGCAAAGACAGGCCCTCAGTTAAATGAATTTGTAAAGCTCAAAATAAATTGACATACCTATGCAGTTTAAAGAAATGCTTAAGCCAGAATTTCTCTAGATGTATTAGATACTATTTTCCTAGGTTCCAATTTATCAAATATTCTGTAAAGTTATAAATGTATTTCAGCTGTGCTTTATAAACTGCACTACCAAAAAAATTCATAGGACTTTCCTGATAACCTCTGTAATTAGAGGAAAAGCTACCTGGCCCATTCAGCCAGATGGGGTTAAGTATCTTCCCTTTCCTCAGTTGTGTTACAGAAGTTTATTAATACAACCTTATAACAAATATCAAAAAGAAACAAACAAAAAAAAACTTACACAGTGACATGTCACTTAACAATATAAAACATTTTCAACTGCTTGACAAGTATCAAAGTATAAACCACACAGAAATAGCTGTTTAAATGGCACTTAAAGAATTTAAGTTTTCTTTAGAAAATTCAATTTTGGTGTATCCATCATTCAGGTGCTCATTTATATCTTTTTGGGTTTTTTTTTAAATCACACTGTGTATTTAATTATGCACATAAGTGGGGTGAGGAGAGAACTTGGACTACGCTCTATTGGTCCACTTCCCATGGCAGTAGATTCTTTCAAGAGTATTTCAAGACTTAAATTTTCAACTCTTCTTGCTATTAACAGACAAGCCAAAAGAATAAAGTATACATCAGTACTTATGATCTTCAGGAAAATCTTAGATATATTTAGCATATATCTTACATGACACTAAAGTTTAAGACTTAGCTTGTTTTAAAGAAACTGAAAGGTTTTTCTATTCTAATGTTTTCAAAAAGCCCTCTGGTTTGCATATCCCTTAAGCCATGTTTCAGATGGACTTCCCATAAGGATAAATTCAGCTTTTATACTATATATTTTGAAAGCCTGAAATACTCAGACAGCAAATACTGGCTCAGACACACCAAAGTGGCTATCCCATTCAGCCGAAGAGACTTGACTTGCTTACCAAACAGGGACATGGCAAGCGCATGGAGAAAAAAGTTACTCAGGTATTTCCATTAGGTACAGCATGAAGCATTAATGTGGCTTAATAACCAAAACAAGAAGTAATGCATTTAAAGAAACAACTTCCATAAGCATTTACCATTCAATTTCCAATCCTAGTTAGAGAGGATTTTTCATTTACAGTGAAAAAATAGTCAGCCAAATTTGCCTACTCTACTGTTGTCAAATTCAGATAAATCAAAGTTATACACTATGACTTCTGCCTTCTATTAGTAAGCTTGGATGGATGTAACTTCAAACGCTCCTCAGTGGCAGGGTTTGATAGTCTGAATATGTAAACGCAAATTCACAGTCTTATGAGTAAAAACTGAACTGTTCTAACTGCCTTATTCCTGGTATTTAAGGGTACTGTTATTGTTTCATCACTTGCATCAACTACCTTTTCTATCTGCAACAGATTAAAAATCAACAGTTCCTCAACACTTCTACTGGTACCCTGAGGTTTTGGAAGAACACCGTGCCCCACTGCCCTCCCATTCCCCTCTGAAAGGCAACCAAGCTGCCCGTCATACCAGGGAGTTATTGTTAACTCGTGGCTAAGCTTAAAATGCTACTCTTCTTTAGATGGGAATTTAGCCGAAGCACAAGGTTGCTGAAGGCAAGCTACTCAAAGAATCAACCTGCTTTGGCTATGCCATTCCACACACTAATTCCATTTCTTCCAAGTCTGCAAAAAAGAAAAAGGCATCCCACAACAGAATTTCTTAGCAAGTTTAACACAATGAATTGTCATGCCAGGAGACCCTGCTGAACTACTACAGACTTAATCACACATTCACAAGTAAAAAAAAGAAGCAGTGAGTAAGGTTACTTAAGAACTATGTGCTAATGCCCCCTACACAGCAACAAGCAAGAGAGCAAAGGTTGTGCCTTTCCTCTTCCTAGAACTAAAAAATCATGAAACCTCCACACAAAGCACTTGCACATCTTTAGATATCAACACCACAGCTGACAGTAATAAGCTACATTCTCATAAGATCTCGCTTGAAGTCCATAGCTCAAAAATAACTGTCTTATCATAAAGGAAATGACATCAGATCACACTTCCATAACTCAAAGACAGTAACTTTAAACATAGTTAATAGCCCTACAAATACATTCACTTTTACAATATGACTTCAAACATTGTTTAAAGTAGGCCGATCAATCAGGTTCACACTATTTATAAATTTTTTAATGTTCCTGGACACTCTGGAAAATGAACAGTAATTATGAAATCATAGCAAGGGACCAAGATCAAGCCTTTGATAGTTGTTCAAAACAATCCTAGAAACACACGACGGGAGTTTAATTCCAACTGGATGTATTTGAGCTAGCTTATTTCCAGTTCTGCCATAAGTAACAATGATGAAAAAAAAAAAAAAAAACCACAACACAAAAAACAGCATGAAAAGCCCAAAGAAACCATTATGTATGTGTGCAGAAGCATAAACATACATGGCCTAATGCAGCTCTAACCAAAGGAACACAGAAATTGAAAAAATATGAGCATTAAAGCAATGCTACATTACGTAAACCGAAAGAAAACAGCAATTCATGCATTTATGCAAGATACAATTATAATCAACAACTCCTTTTTTATGCCTTTGCTATTGAAAACCACTGTGTTCATTCTTGGTTTAGTTACATCAATACATTTAAAGAGTTTTCCACACTGCTTTACAGCTAAAGATATGTAAAGGCAGCATGAACTAAACAGAACAGTTTTAGTCATCATAACACACAAATCACAAAGTATTAGTTTCTTCCATTCTTAAACCACCATATTTGGAAGGCCAAGCTTATTGAAGTCCTATCTTTCCCTAAAACAGCAACCATCTTCGGAAAAGTACAAGACCACAGGTATCTGAAACTACTCAAGTCATCCTAAGACATATTAAACTAGACTCTAGCTTTTCACCAAACGCACAGAAAAATTACTAACTGAATTACTGAAGACAAGTGCTTACCTTCAATCCTTTTTAAAGCAGACAGGCAAGTATCCCGGCTTGGAAATTCAAATGGATTATTGCAGGTCCGAATGGTGTCGCATTCACATTTCCCGTTGATTATGTTACAACCTGTTATAAGGTTTTCATTGCATGGTTCAAATCCAAGCAGCTGATCATCATCCCAGTTTTCATCTAAAACAAACAAACAAACTCTCTCACTATTGTATTTTGGCTGCAGTACATAAATTCAGCTCCTTTGGAGTTGAGTGTGATTTACTTGAAGTTCAACATAGTGCTAAACAGAAGACAACAGATTAAACAAAAAAAAATTGATTAATCCAAACTGTGGGATTTGCCAAATACCATGCTCTGCAGCTGTTCTATTGCCCATTTTGCTACAGCTACTGGCATTGTTTGCTTCCATCTGCATGAAAAGCTATGATGTCTCAGGGAAATGCACAGCTACAGTACAAATGTGCACTATTCTAACCAAAATAACTTTTGCAGATACTTGAAGTTATATTTATCATGGAAGTGAGAATGTTGAACAGAATCTGCAGCTGTTATAAAAGTCAAAATTGAGTCAGAAAGTGCATTCATAAAGCCGATTAAAAAAATACGTCACATAGGACTTGCTCCATAGGGATAGCTTTTTATTACAAATTTACTGCAAGATGCCAGGCCTCCAATAATATGACCAAAAGCAAGTTTTCCAGAACTCCTGGATTACTATCCATGCTCTAGGAAAATTGCTCAAGCACACCAAGCTCCTTACTGTCAAGGGGCAGGGAGATAACTGGGCTGGAACGAGTCTCTGCTCAAATAATTCAGCTTTTCCTTAATCAGTTCCATCAAATGTATGTTAATCAATGTACAACTGCACATGTTCCTTTCAGAAGGAGGCTGCATGCAACAAGGTGTCCATGAGTTTTTTGTTTGGCTGGGGTTTTTATGTGTTTTTTTTTTCTCTTTTTTTTTTTTTGTTTTGGCTTCTTCCCCCCCCCCCTTCCAGGAAGGAATAAATCCAAAGCTCCACCAAGAACAGCAATCCTACAAGCTTCCTTAGGTCAAATACACATACAGCAACATCCCACCAATGCAGAAGCTTAAGCAAGATGTATGTTTTTTATGTAAGACTGAAGACGATAAACTAGGCACTAGATATTCTTCACTACAGAGGACCAGATCATTTTCTAACCTTGCCTACCTACCAAAACAAATACTACAAAATAGTCTCACAGAGCATTTTCTAACTTTTAGCGATGACAAAAGAAACAACTTATTTTTGATCTTTATGTCCTTTTACCTCAGAGCAGCTTTTACAGTGTGCTTTCTAGTAGTTCACACCAATTTCATACACTATCAACAAGCAAGTTTCCAATATAGATCCTGCCTATGAAGGGTGTGGTGTTTTGGTGGTTGTTTGGGTTATCAGAAGCTGTTCTCCATATGGAAGACCACAGCCAAACACAAGCTGTTTGTCATTCAGTAGTCTGACACTCAATAGAAGCCTGAAAACCGACAGTAAATAATAGTATACACACACTGAGGTTCACATGTAAGTACACTCAGTTTACAGAAACATGCAGAACACCTGCTACCCTCCAGTTTTTTCTGTTTTGGGGAAAAAACAACCAACACCTGGAAAGAACTGTTTACCTGTTAAGTATTGTACCTAATGTACAGAAAGTGTCACAGGAGAGTCTCACAGACATGCTTCTCCCTGTATAACCAACTGCTTGCTTTCTATTGTAAGTAAGCAAAGTACAATGCTTACAAAGAACACAGAATAAACAACCAAGTCAGTTTTTGACATGAAAAAGGGAATCTCTTCTACTCCATAAAAAACAGCAAAGGAAGAGGAGTCATTAACCTCAGGAAGTAATTTCTTTTTTTTCTGTTAAACTATCATCCCATAGAGCAACTGTATCAATAAAAGTCACAGGAAGTGAAGAAGTTCCTGAAGAGAAACAATTAAAATTCCTTTCAAGAGATGTCGTTTCAGTAATGTTTGGGATGCTTTGATCATAAGGAGGCCATGCATGCAGAGGCAGGAAAAAAAATAAAAAAATCATGAGAATTCAGAGAACAATAATACATCCTGTTTTTGAGAAGCCGGAATACAGCCTGGACAATCTGTATTTTACAAATCACAGCAGTAATCCACATAATGACAAGAACAAAAGAGGCTACAGCTATGCTCCAAGACCTGGTGTTTCAAATTCTGTAACTACAGGGACCACAGCTTCATCCAGACTACTCTTAAGAAAACAGTTTGAATTGTTCCTTGTTTGACACTCAGCATCTCCTCACCTACCACTATATGCCAGCCAGGAGCTTCACTAACCCAGCAGCCACAAGGTCCCCTTGCCCTGGCTCCCTGGAGCTGTTCTACCCACCAGTCTCTCAAGACAAGCATGGAGCCACACAGACGGTGATGACAGCACACTTCTGCTCCAGCGCGCCAGTCCAGGGTATTTGTGTGGTTTTGTCCTGCAATGTTCCAGCACCAGGACAGATGAGTGTTTGATACCTTACCAGCCACCTCATGACTTCTCAGTAGGCAAGAAAGGAGGTACACTGAAAGTGCATGGTGCAACACTAAGTGTACCTAAATTCTTCAGTGCTGCATGCTTTGAAAGTTATTAGTTCAGTAGCTATTAAGAGAATTATAGAATAGTTAGGGTTGGAAAAGACCTTAAGATCATCTAGTTCCAACCCCCTGCCATGGGCACAAACACCTCTCACTAAACCATACCACTCAAGGCTATGTCCAACCTGGCCTTGAATACCACCAGTGATGGAGCATTCACAGCTTCCCTGGGCAACCCATTCCACTGCCTCACCACCCTTATAGCAAAGAACTTCTTCCCCAGATCCAACCTAAACTTCCCCTCTTTAAGTTTTAACCCATTACCCCTTGTCCTATCACTATAGTCCCTCAGGAAGAGGCCCTCCCCAGCATCCCTACAGGCCACCTTCAGAAGGCTGCTCTGAGGTCTCCACTCAGCCTTCTCTTCTCCAGGTTCAACAGCCCCAACTTTCTCAGCCTGTCTTCATACTGGAGGTGCTCCAGTCCCCTAATCATCCTCATGGCCCTCCTCTGGAGTTGTTCCAACAGTTCCATGTCCTTTTGATGTTGAGGACACCAGAACTGCACACAATACTCCAAGTGAGGTCTCACAAGAGCAGAGTAGAGGGGCAGGAGGACAGAAGAGAAGATAAATCTCTCAGTAATACTTGTAGACTCCACATCTAACAAGATGAATCTTGAAACAAGGCATTTTTCATTACTCTGAATATAAAGAAGTCACATCCAGACAGGAAGAATGCAAATCCAGTTCTAGCCTAGACATCTTTTACCAGACTGCTTTTCACACAATTTCATTTAGAAACAAGATTTCCATCAATGAAGTAGAAAATGTGTTAACAAGAGCTTCCTTCTGTTTAGTTAATCAATGTAAAGTCTAGCATGATCTTTCATGCAGACTTAAGGCTCCTTTTCCTACTTGATTTTGTCCTTTTATGAACAGCAGTTGAAGGTCCTGTTAAATTAACACTTGTTTACTACTTAGCATAAACCATCAGAAGTTATATCAGTATAGGCAGACCAAAATCACTTGGAATGAAATGTACAATCACATCAAAGCACTCGTATGAGCCAAAGGGATGAACCCAGCATCTCGCTTTGATTCAAAGCTTTAGCTACTTTATGCAAAACCATATAATGCTCCACATGAATGCAGATAAAAGGTGGCAGAGTACAGCATACCTGCTCCTTTAGAGGGCAGCAATAATACAGCTGCTAACAGAAACAAGTCTTGAACAAAGTCTAGATTCTGTGAAGCATATAACCTAGCCTCTATTATTCCCCAAAACATGTCTTGTGGACCGTTCTAAAAAAATCAAGCTTTTACACACCAGTGATTTGGAGACCTGGGACATTTCATGAACAATTCCAGGCTGCAGCACATTTTCCTGCATGCTGTGTTTGACTTCTTTTATGGCTTCCTTTTCAGGAGAGGGCCCTTTCACGCATACCTCTCAGATCTAGGTGATATGAAGGAAGAAATTGAGATGATATAGTAGTTTGTGAATGCTCTTTTTGTCTGCAAGAAGGGTTGAAAAAAGCCCAAATTCAAGAACCTAAGAGCCTCTCAAACTTTGGTATGAGCATCCTATCCACTAGTTGACTTCTAGGACACTTAAAAATATAAAAAAAATCAAGTAGGTGTTTAACATTCTTAGGTCACTCCACTATTTTTTGAACACACAGCCCTAGAAGCAGTTCAAACATTTCAAGCAGGCTGATAACTACAGCTCTAAAGTCACTCTTTCATTTCTATCTACATGCAGTTCCCAACTCCTTCCAACTCACACAGGCAAGTTCCTTTTTTCCGACAACAAAGTAGTTCTGTGCTTACTCAGGCTGAATTTAAGTCTTGGTCATAATACTTTAACTCTTCTATGTGTACCTTCATAACATAAGGAAGCCAGGGGAGGAGAGACATCATGTTAATTCCCAACTTTTTTCATTTTCTGCCATCACTCATGTATCACTTGCTTTCTGCAAAGCAAATGCTTCAGCTTGGTAATGATTCAAGCGCTGCTCTGTGTTGCTGAACTCTCAAGACCTGTCATAGCATGCATCTTAACTGGGGAAGAGGATTAAGGCATTAACAAGTTGAACAAGAGGTCCTTAAACAACAGGTCCAGTCTGAGAAACAGCCTGAGAAATGTCTCTGGTAAGCAGCATTCCATCACCACTTCTGTGCTAAATCCTACATACCAGCATTCCCAATACAGCACCACAAGCAGCATGTGAGGCACAATGCTCATCACTGAAGCATTTACATCTTCTTCATCTGAAAAGCTGCTTGTGTTCCAGAAAAGCATACAACTGTGAGAAACTAATTCAAAGCCTTGCATTTGACATACACAGTAGCTGCATTTATTGTCCCTATATGCAAAGGAACACCTCAAAACCAGCGCAAGTATTAGTACAGTCCTCTTTTGAGACTCCTCCTCCATTACTTGTATTTTTGCTTTCCCTTCCTTCAAGTTCTAAATTTCTTCTGCCTGCCACAGAGTCTCTTCTTTTGTGCCTTCTCTTTTCTGGGCATTCAATGAATATATTAGCTATTGTTCAGAAAACCATATACATTTCTCCTTCACTGTTTATAAAGGTCATGTATCACCTCAAACCAGCAAGCTACACATTGGAATTATCTCTATAGTATCACTGTTGAAAACTAATATACAAGCATTACCGCCATACCAATCTTACATTACAGTCTGGGGGAGTAGTAAACATAACTGAAGTGAACTGAGTGAACTCCCATAATTTAACTGCAGCATGCTACTCAGCTGTTTCAGTCTTTTCAAAGCATGACAGGCAGATTCTCAGGACGCTGAAAAGAGACCATCAAATGCATCGCTAATCTGAAAAAGTCACATCTTACACTCTAGCATCCTTTTAAATCCTGCCTTTGAAGGAGGAGGAAGAATGGATTTCATGGTGACACAGAAGTGATCCTTACTGAGGCTGGTACTACCTCGCAGGAATGGGAGAACCTTTCAGAAACTTTTCCATTAAACCAGACCCAGGTCTTACCCCTGCCACTCCTGCACAATGATATACACAAGAGCATTTTCAAATCAGTACTATTCATTAAGATGGTATGAGACTGAGAGGATTCTACAGACTTTCTAAAATAAAAAAAGGAAATACTTCTTGCCAGTAGGCTTTGGCTTCTCTTTGAACAGGAAAAAAAGAACGATGGAAAGGAAACGCATGTTTTGGAGGAGCTGAACAATAGAAATGAGTAATCACCACTAAAGAATGCTTGAAACCCAGCCCCAGACCTTGAAAAGCAGAAGGAGAGGCTAGCCTTGAAGCTAGTTTGAGCTCACATACTGGCTGCAATCCTCTCACTCTCGCAACTTATTCCTTCAGTGAAGTCATGAGTCAGGGACCAGAGCTGGCAGAAGCTTTTACAGCAAGACACACAGCTGAGAGTTTTACAGTAAGGTGGCTTTACCACTTTCCAGAACGGTCTGCTTTCCAAGACTGAACTTTCACGCGGAATGCACATCAGTACAAAAGGGCCCTGCAGTCTCCCGGTAGAGTTTCTAGTCAAAGCTCAAAAGCAAAACCACACCACAACATTTAGATATCTAGGAACACCACACATGGTAAGGCTCATCTCAAATATGACTGCCTGCTTTGCCTTATTCAAGCTACAGCGTGTATCTCAGGTGATCAAATCCCTAGTACAGCAAGAAAAAATTCCACTGCAGCAGCTCTGTGTGTGTCTTGAGGCAGTTATTTCACATTAAGGAATGCAGAAAGTATTTAAACAAACCGGCTTTCCCCTCAATTATCAGAAACTCCACAGAAGCAACGAAATAAATGGAAGTGTTGGAGTGAAGCATGCAACACGGACAAATATTAAAGTTTTAAAGATTTCCCTTGTTCCTGCTCTCTGCAGTATTTTTTTATTTGTTTGGTTTGGGGTTATTGTTTGTTGCTTTGGTTTATTTTTTGGGGGGTGGTGTGTGTTTCATTTGACTTTTTTTGTTTATGACTTTCACTATTCACAGTTGGACTTCATGATCTTAACAGTCTTTTCCAAGCTAGTTAATTCGATGACTTTCACTATTAGGGCTCCCCCCAACAAGATCAAATGATATTTCCAACAGCTTTCTGCCCCAAAGATTGTCTGAAATAGTTAGTTCTGAAATCTGACTCCTAGATATTTAAGCACCTGAAAAAGACTTGCAAGTAAGTTATTTTAGTCTTATGACCAGAACCCCATCTTGTTTGTAAATAGCTGACTGAAAACATTAGAGCACCCTGTAGTTTAATTGCTCAGACAGAGCCTCTGCCAGTACCCCCCTGATTAGAATGAGCATGGACAGCACCACTTCAGCTGTCCTAGCGGATTTTTTCTCTAGCTCCAGAAAACTCTTTAAAAGAATAATTATTAAAGCCTCAGAGAAAGGCAAAATCTTCATACTCACTTTCCAAATGGAGCTAAAATGCCACTTTTGGGTTTTTTTTTTTCACAAAGTTGCTCACTGCACACACACACTTCACAAGCCCACACACACAGCAGCACATACCAGCTTCACTGCAAACAAGTAGCTGACCAAGAGACTGCAGAAGCTGCTCAGCAGAGGCAAAGCTGACAGAAGCTGGAAAAATTTTAGCTATGAACAAAGCAACCTATAGCAAACACAATCCACACTATTAGAAGAAACACGATATCCTAGACCTTTTGGCACTTGATCCCCTCAGTCATTAATGCAACATCACTGAGCACCATAATTACAGGATGTTTCAGAGGAATTACACCCAATTTCTTAGTCACATAGACTACAGGAAAACCTCTACGGAACCCAGATTCTCTTTTTTACCTTTTCTTAGACTTAAAGTCAGATGTCAAGCTGAGTTTTTTCTATTATCAAAGCAGCATATTTTACATTAGCACATGTAATACTATTATCAGTATGCCCTCACCTTTTTATCAACAGCCAATCAGTGATTAGAAAAAAAACACCTGACATGCACACATCCAGCCTTCCTGAACAAAATCCTTAACACAGCACATCAGCTGTAGCAAAGTCATCTGACAGAATGGGCTCTCTCAGACTGAGAAACACTATACTTGCTAGATTTTTCACTACTTAAAAAAAAAATCAATCTGAAGCCTATCCATATCAAGGTGGCTGGCTATTTAACGCTTAAAATTTTGGAGATTAGTAAGAACATGGCAATGGGTGCATGCTTGTGAGCCAGTGCTTTTCCTCTTATCCACAACCATATGGTCTCCTGTTTGCTTTCTTACTGAAGGACTTGCACACTCATGACCCACCAGGTATTAACATGATTAGCAGTGAAAGCTGCTGGGGTCTGAATATTGCCTCTGGTAAAGGTGTGAACTGCTTCCATCCATCTCAATATACTACTAAGGGCTTATTTCCCCCAGACATGGCCAAACCTGTCTGTTTAGACTAAAGCTCCCTCAGGGACCATCTTTTAATCCATATGCTTATGTGGAATTTAACCCAGATAACTTTGTACAAGGGAAGATAACTTTGTCTAAATGCTATCTTCCCATCTTATTTTAGATTCATAATTTTTTCCATATACATAGGCTTTATACATTAGTATTTGTCACTTTCCAAATTGCATACTTACATACCTTAAGGCAGAGTTAAACATAGCATGGTCAGATTATACAACTGGTGTCACCTGAAGTCTCCATCAAAACCTGAATTCACTGTGGATTAAATGTATTCTCAAATGAAAGACATTTACAAGTCACAAGAGCCATTTAATAGGTCACTTCTGCAAAGTATTTAATCCATCCAAACAGGGAAACATTAAGTCCTGTCTGCAAGATGCTGTAAACTATTCATTGAGACCAACAATCCTTCGGGAAGGGAAACAGGAAGGGGAAGGCATTTTTGAACCATATCAATGGATTAATTATTGCATAACACACCTGTCAGGCAAATGACATTTTGGTTGACTAAGTACTATGCAAGAATTCTTGAATCAGCTAGAAGACGCTTAAACCAGCAAACATGCCTAGGGGTGCAGAAATTACTGGAGAACAAGTTTGAAGGCAGTTAATTTTTTTGTAAGTAGCATGATTTTGGGGAACCTGATGAAATAACTGTTTTCTACAGGAAAGATATCACAATTGTGAACATGTGAGATGAAATGTTTTTTAAAAAGAAAAATAAGAATATTCCTATTAACAGAAATTAAAAGTCATTAAGCCTACCCACAGTGAGATTTCTGGCTTTAAATTAACTGCGCTGATCCACAACAGCAAAACCCTTCCAGTATGCCTCCTCTACTCTGTTGGACTTCTCCATTTCATTTTTCTTCAAATATTGGAACCCAGCAATTTCTACAATTGACACATGTTGTCCAGAAACAGAGAGGAAGCCATTTCCAAGTCAAATAAGCACCTGATTCAATTCAAATTCCATGCCACACTCAAAAGCTGCATGTTCTTACTGCTGTTGAGATATCATCATTGACACAAAACAGAGTAGAAATAGCTTACAGTTTATTCAGTCTGCACATAAGAAGTCAACACACATCTAGTAAGCATTTTGTGGAGGGTAAGGGTAAAGAACTGTTAAATAAAGACTATCATATCATAAGCTGAATATTTGCCAAAGAATTACTTTTCATTCCAGTTTCACAAGGTCAGTAATTTCTGAAACTTTACTTTTTTTGACACCATGCTTTTTTTCCCTTCATCCCCACTTAATAACTGGTGTATCATCTAATATTGATTAAGTCCCCAACTAGAACACCAGTGTTATCCTGATGTTTGTGGAGGAAGTTCCCTGTACACACATGGGCATCAGGACTATTTGGACATTTTTCCAGCCATTCACTATACAACAGACTAATAAAAAAAAACAAACAAACAAATCAAAAATTGATAAAACTGGACAACACCAGTCTGGTCAAAGGGATATAAACCACCAGGTTACCCACATGCAATTTCTAAACTACTTGAAATTCAGAAACTTATATTCAAAGCAAAATGCCTCCTAATCTTTAGGGTTCTGAACCGCATCACAGGCAAGAAGCCAAGCATGTTGTATAGAAGTCTGTCTGGAGACAAAGTATTAAGTTCTAGGCTTTAAATTCACTGACCCATTAGATACAGAGTATTTGACTGAGAACAACTGAAGACAAGGTTCTTTTTAAGGGTACTGGCTACAGAAGTCACAAGCAGCAGCATTACTTGTGGAAAAAATATAGCGAGTCTGTAAGCAAGCTATTCTTCAAAAAAACAAAGGAGAACTCAACTAGTATACATGCAAGCCAATGCCTGAACAAATAAACAACAACAAAAAAAGCAAGTTAGCTCCCCTCCTGCAAACGTTTTGGATTTTTTTTTTTTTTTAAGAAGTTAGGTTTTCAAAGTTTAATTTCTTCCCACACCTACAGTTTCACTGTGCTTTGCTACACAGAACATACCATGCCCTTACATATATCATACTCTATTATATGTTTCTATTATATGTTATTATATAGGGGAGAAATATTAGCCCAGAGCATTTTTAAAGTGGGGAGGGAACAATACCCAAGCTCTCCCACTTGCCCCAGCAAGGAGTCAGACAGTAATGCTCCAAGCTTCCAGAGACCAGGACTAGCTGCATATTAGGGCAAGATTCTATCATCATCCTAGAGGATAAACCTGCACACTTCTTGCTACTTGCCTGAAACCTGCTACAGTATCTTTCTGCTACTCCCAAGGGAATCCCTGTTGAGAAGCTACACATTAGACAGACAAGCCTTCAGGTATTCAAGGCAAGCCTTAATTACCTACAGGACACAAAATAATACAGCAATTGCTGTATTCCTTCCTCCTGCGCTGCCCCCCCCCCCCAATAAAATATAAAACAAAACCAACCAACCAACAGAAAAACCCTATCAAAACTAAACCAGAGTACTACATGGTAAGCTACTAGAGCAGAAATACCTTCTTTCAATGACTGCCTAAAGGCCTTTCTATTCCTATGAAAGTGTATTCTAAAAAGAACCCAAGAACACTGCAAGACTAGCAGTTCAGTTAACTACGCATTTTAAACTTACATTTGTTACACAGCTAAAAACAATTTCAACTCATTTTCAGTGTGATTTTGTATGCCACTGTTACGCCTTAGAAGAGTTTAGCGAAGCAATCAAGGCCTCTTCATCTAACAGCACCAGAAATTGGGGAAGTCTTGAAACAGACAAGAGTAATCAAAAGAAATGCCTTCAGAGAGTAGCAATTTCTTTGGCAGAGCTTTCCCAAGGCTTTTGGATCCCCAACAAAGCAGAAGCCCTGCCCAGCTGGAACTGCTGAAAAGAAGCTGAGGCTAAGGTGCTTCTGGAGATCTCCAGTCTAATTAGGGGGACGCTCTAAGTATCTTCAAAGGCAGGAACCAAAGGCAGTTCGGGCTCTGAGCTCATAATTTCTGAACACTAAGTGCCTGGAAGGGGCTGTAGGCTCTCAACACCTCAAGTCAATCGGGCATCATCCTTGTAAAGCCAAGAAAGGCCAGAGGTGTGCAAAGTCTCTCAAGAATGCCGTTCAGGAAGGGCACCTGCCTGTGCCAGGAAAAGCCAACCTCAGAACTGTTCATTACAAAAACCACAAGTAGATTGAGGAAGGGTATTTACATATTTCAGGTAATGGCACAAATGAAGCCTTAGAAAGACAAAGTTGTGAATAGTTAACAAAGCAATATGAACAAGGACTTCCTTCAGATTTTAGAAGGATAAAGGAAAGAACTCAGAATCAACAACAGATTTCACTAATAAACACTAGTTTAACAAAGATGATTCCTTTTCTAGTTCCAGAGAGAAATGCTACCAGCAACAGATGCCACAGAGACTTCTCCATCAGGTGTTATACAGCTCACTTAGCCCTGCATTAAATAGTAAAACCAACTGAGCAGATGAGTATTTTTAGCTGCTGCAACTCCAGCTCTGAAAGTCTTCTGCAGCTTAGGATGTGTTGATAGTCTGAAATAAGACATTGCTGAAGCTTCAAAAATTATAAAAATATATGCTTATAACTGCAGCCAGTAGGGGTCATTTCAGTGTAAAAAATAGCAGTGAAAGAACAAGATAGAGACAGTAAGGCAAGTAAAAACATTTTCTATTCACATAGTGTTGTGAATCACTTCCATTCCCTCCTCCGTGAACTGCAGTAGGAAAGGGTTTGTGTTCCCAACAAACAGAATTAAAAAAAAAAAAAGAAAAAGGAACATTTACTCCATTAATGGATAAAGGCACAGTTTAGTACTAATACATCAGCAGCATAGCCTATTGCACATGTGCCTGTAAATGGCATAACTGTTTAGGTCACCACGATTAAGAAAAACATAGAGCTAATCAACTTTATTCTAGTGACTGGAGGTAGCACATTAAGTCACTTTTAACTCTGACTGCCACCCCCTGCACACAACACACACCATGAAAAACACATTACTTCTGTTGCTTGGAGCGAGGCAGTTTCCTGACAATTCAAGTAACAGGTATTCAAGGACTATTTATTAGGCTGACAGTTCATCTCAGTTGCTTTTCCTTTACAAGAATTGGAGTTAAATAGATAACTTATCTTCCTGACTATCCCTATAGGGACAGCTGGAACTAGTTCCTAAACTACAACACTAATTGAAATGCAATCTTGCCAACAAATGCTTCATACTATTTTCAACAGTAGATGGGACGTGTTAAGAGTTGAACTACAGCAACGTACAGATTGCATCACTTCAAAGGAATGAAATACTCCTAAACTGCCAGAGACATCCGTACTGTGATACAGTAAGGGAGTTGGAATATTAAGGCATTTAATGACTGCACACTTTCAGTTCTTTTAAGCAAAGGGGAGATTCTAAGCCAAGCATTTACTTGAAAATATGCAAAAAGAGAAACTCACCCAAACCCAGATATATTTTTGAAGTATCCTTTCCCTTTCTGCTTGCACTTTTCTATTTAAGAAAAGTTTTCCAATACATATTAAAAATAATAGGAGAGAAAGACTACAGCAATGTACATATTCAGCAACATGGTCTCAACCAAGGTCTTAAGAGTAGTTTCAGGTCATTTAAAATTATTTAACTACAGAGCTTTTATGAGCTTGCCCTACCCAAGCAAAAACTGCAGGGGACGATGGCATTTGTTACGGTACAACATTTTGTTCAGGCAGACACACTGCCCTGCTCTGCTGTGGTTTGCAACTTATTTGTTAGGGACGCGAACAGAGTTTTAAACTAATAATGAGCGCCGGACCGAGGTCAGCTGCCTACTAAAACCGACCGGGTTTAGCTCTCTCAAAACAGTGCATCATTTCAAATGCAAGTTTTTCGGACAGATGCTGCCTCACCAGCTCTCTGGACTTTCTATCGCCCTCTACCCGTCGAGACTGGATCGCTTCCCTCTCCCCTTCCAGAATTGTCGAAGCTCCTGCTCTGAGTCTCACATACATTTATACATATCCCAAGCCACTGGTTATTTGTAATCTCTTTACAGCGCCATGTTTTCTTTTAACTTGGGGAAAAAGGGAGCTGGAGGTACGAGACAAAAAAGAGACTAAAGATTTGCTTCTGGCCTCCCATTAAGTTATAATATATAAAAAATAAGCCTCAGGGACTCTGATACATACAAAATTTGGAGGGGTGGGAGGTTAACTCCTCTTGCATTTCATACCAATTCATCACCTCACAAGCGGCCGGCAGGACACAGAAGTGACTCAGAGTGCTCTGCCATGGGGATTTCTCCCTTCCCCCTTGATGCTCCAGAAGAGAAAAAAGAAAAGGCCATCCCTTATCATCCTATACCAAGTAGAACAGGCGGGGAGACACTAAGTGACAGGAACAGGAAGGAAAACTTTACAACAGATGATCAGCCTTTGTGTTTCCTTACAGAGGAGGCAATCCGGAACAGGCATCATGTGTGTACGCCTGACCTCAGCCGATGTACATCTGCCAAACCTTTTCCAGGTCCCTTATCGAGGAATTTTAGGTGGGCAGCAAGATAGCTGGTCTAAGCTATTAGCTGAGCACTGCACCGCTATGGAATGGGAAAAGTGGAAGAGCTCGGAAGTTTAAGCTAAGAAAATTACGGGTCAAAACTCTAAAATAGGGTTGTGGGCTTTTTCAGGCAGGAAGGCTTAAAGACATGCTCACAGATGGGACAGACGGGGGCGGGGTGAGAGGGAGCATCCTTTCCACCCCACCGCCCAGCAGATACCCCCACCCCGAGGGATGGATGAAAAGAAGGATAATGCCCCGCCGCCTCTCACCTTCGCAGACCCCAACTTCGTACTCCGTGATGGAGTCCCCGTTGAGCGGCGGCCGGATAACACAGCGCAGCCCCCGGTCGCAAGCTCCGTGAAGCCCGTAGACTCCGCCACAGCTCTCGTTCCGTTGCCGAGCGCACATGAAACAGCACCCGCAGATCCCCAGCACGATACTGCCGGGGCAGCTCTTCGGTTCTTCGCATTTCGACTCGTCGCAGGGCAAGCAGACCAAAGCCCGCGTCCCCGACTCTCCCAGCAGCACGGCCAGCAGCACCAGCCACCCTGCCGCCGTCAGGTGCCAGCCGCCGTCTCCGCCCTGGCGTCTCCTCCCCACCGAGACAGCTGCCAGGTACATCCCGGCCGCCGCAGCCCGGCCTGGGCCGGGGGGAGCCTCTCGGGAGCCCCCTTGCCGGGCGCCGGACCCGACCGTGCCGCGGCTCCTTCCCGCTGCCCCCACCTCCGGCCCCCCGAGGAAAGTTTCCTCTCGCGGCGTCGGGTGCTTCAGCCAAACTTCTCCTCCGGGCGGCGGCAACACCGGCTCCACCCGCTGCTCCCTTCTGAAAGCGGTGCCCGTCAGTCCCTCTGAGACTCGCCCGCTGGCTCCCGGCTCCGCAAACGGCAACAAACGATCCCCGGGTGAGGCAGAGGCAGCTCTACCCCGCGCTCTGCCGGAGTCCCGACTCGCCTCCTGCTTACGACCCGCCCCGCTCCGAGTGCAACCTCCGCCCTCCCCTCATTGGGCGGTGATCGCTTTAGCCCCGCCCCGTCTGCCTGCTTGCGCGTCCTCATTGGGTGCCGCTCAGGCTGGCCCCGCCCACTCCTCCTCCCGTCCCTCCTGCATCCCCCCCTCGCCGCAGCCCCAGATCCTGGGGCTGAGGAGAGGGACGGCGGAGGCTTGGAGCAGCCTGGGCCCCACGGCGGGCGCCGCCTCTCCTTTTCCCGCCCCTCTCCTGCCCTTCCCTCCCCCGCGGCTTTGAGCGAGGAGCTGAGTGAGGCGGTGGCGCCAGACCGCGGGGATGGGCTGGCGGCGGGCAGGGGACGCTCCTGAGTGTGGGGACACCGCGGGTGGGGAGGTACAGGGCTCTGCGAAGGGCACAGCCGCGGCAGGGTGGCGGCAGGGAAGGTCGCGCAGGAGGCCTCGCGTTCCCGACTGCGGTGGCGAGAGCCACTCTCTCCTTCGCCTGCCCCTCGGAGGGACGCGGGGATCCGGGACGGGAGCGGCTCAACGCCGTCTCAGCTCCAGCTCCTCGGAGGGGGAGAGGCGCCCGCTCTCCGCCCCGTCCGGTCTCAGCGGCCAGTCCCAGATCGCGCCCAGGTGCTCCGCGGGTGCGGAGCCTTGGTTAACTCGTTCGGCGGCAGACGGGGGGGGGGGTGCTGTCTCGCTCTACAGGCAGCGGTGGCGGAGCGCTGTCCCGGGTTCCCCTCCGACGGCTCGTAAACAACCGGAGGTGCCGCGGCTGGCCCGCTGACCTCGGCACCCGAAACCGCCTCGGGGCGGGCCCGCGGTCTTCACCGCGTAAGGGCAGGAGGTTCCCACTGCTGCCGTCGCTGCGCAGAGCCGACCGGCGTGCCGCAGGAGAGGAGCGGGCCGGGCAGCCGCGGCCCTGCCTGTGCCCGGTGCGCTGGTGTGGTGCGGCCCTGGAAAGCCGCGCTAGGCCTGGTGGCGGGGGCTGGAGTCCGGCGCTGTCCGGCGGCGCCCTGGAAGGCCGAGAGGCAGCGGCACTTTGGACGCTGCGCTGTGGGAGCTGCTTGCCCCGGGGCACGGGAGCGATCGAGGGAAAACAATGAGCGGTGTTGCCGAACGGCATCTGCTGGGTTGTCCGGTAACGACAGGCGGCAGCGCCCGAGCGAAGAGCCGGCAGGGAAACGGGAGGCCATAGCATTCAGCAGGGCAGCCTCTCCGTACAAGCCCATATCAGGATCCGCTGCTCCCGGGTCAGCCCTGCGCAAAACGCCCGGAGCTGTGCGTCTGAGAGCGCGAAACCCTTTACTCGGCCTGTGAGGTCCTGTCAGCTGCGCGGTGCTGAACTGGGCAAGGCTTGGATTGCCCACACCGGAACCAGCGGTGGGGGAAACAATGTTGACTATTGCAGAGTGTGCCAAGGTACTTTATTTCGACTGGTTCTCCAGTCCCGTATGCTCATCTGCTTCAGCAGAAAGAGCCTGTTCTCGTGTCTGGGGAAGAGGTGCTACGGCAGGACAAAACCCCATTGGCGCAGCAGAGGACAAGCTGCTACCAGGAGAATGTGTTGTGCTCTGTCAGTGGCTGCATACTTTTTTGGCGTATTTTAAAGGCACTGTCATTCATCATTGTTCACTCCAGCCTAAACTTCTAAGCACGGGTTCCCTGTTACTAGAACAGGCCCATTCCTAATGCAAACAGTTACAGCCACATAACATGGTGCTGAAAAAGCATTTCCGTATTTGTCTAAAAGAAAGCATTTCCCATGTCTGTTATTAAAAATAATGTTATTTATGTCATATCAGGCTAGCTGACTATATTCTGGTACATTCAGAACTTAAACTAAATTGTAGGTGATTATTTTGCAAGAGCTACAGATATTTTAATTACCCCCAGTAGTTTGCAAGGCATTGGTCTGTTTTTCAGTGAAATGTCATTACTGTGATAAAATGCTATCAATACAGCATACATTAAGTGGATTGGGTCCATTTGGCTGATTATCCCAAGAAATGGACAATGAAGAGCAGCTGTCTACTGAGCATCAGTATTTGAGCTGATACTGTGCTACATTTTTTAATAGATTTGGAAAGTAAATGACCAGCCGATCTCATTAAAGGCACCCTGCTTTGGTATAAACAAACCCAATGCACATGTTTGAGGCCAACCAAAACCAGTATGTGTTCCTGTGTTTCGGAAAGCAGTATGTCAGGAAAGCGCTCTGAAGGTCGTATTAGACAAGCACATAAATTCTGAATGCTATGTGTGGCAAATGGGCAATGCTCTGCGTGTAGCAAAATACCAAGCAAGTTTTGTGCTGTTTCCCCATAAATGCAGGTTCTTCCCTCAGCCTCAACCCTCCTCTGTCAGTTTGCCGAAGCACCTGCAGGGGTCAGAGTACTTTTGATTCACCAGAAGTTTCCACCAAAAAACTCCACTGTGATTTGTATGAGAGCAGTTTGTAAAAACAGACTTTTTCCTACGCACTGGAAACTCAGCCTTTTGGTCATGTCTTACTGACGAGGTGCATGAAGGGGTTTTACCGTCTGTGTATAGTGTTGCTGAGATTGCTTTTTGCATGAGGCATACAGTTCCTGTGGCTGTATTTTTTTTAAAACGCTGTTCGAAAACCTGAGATTGTGCGGAGAGGCATTACAAAAGTGATTTCAGTGCTAGAAAGGGCACTACACAATACAATACATGATCAGGGACTTCAATCAGCTTAGTTTATCAAAAGATGAAAAGTGAACCAGTTACACTGTATTAATCCCTTCATGTGGAAAAATTAACTAGCCTATGAAAAATATGTGGGTATTTTTCCAGGACTTGTGAACATAGCCAGCATGGAAATCCCAGACATGTTGGATTGCATGCACAGGCGGTTCAATATTTCCCAGACATGCCAGACCTACCCATCATGTACTGTACTGATGTGCAGTATACTCAATGCACAAAGAATTCATTGGACCTACTGTGCCTGTTTGCTTGTGTGGGAATGAACAAAGAAGTGCTAGGAGCAGTACAAAAACAGATGAAGAGGAAAGCTACGGACAGCTTAGATAAGAATGTGGTAGGGCCCTGAGAAAAAGAGAGCAAACTTTTGAGCTGACTGCCAAATGAGAGAGACTTCAGCTGTGAACAGGATTAGAGTCCTGCTTCGTACGCTGTTTACCCAGTGATAGCTGCGTTGAAGGGAGCAAAATATGGAAATATGTAACAGGGACCAAAATTTAGGGTTCTTGACTACTTATGCCTTGTGCTTTAGGTACAAATCATAAATTGCTTGTGCACTTGCTTGTGTTCCCTTTTCTGGCCCCAGGAATTTGAATACTTCAATGCACAGTGGCATGACTTCAACGGGTAAGGTAGCTAATGCTCCTGCCCCAAACCTGAGAACAGTTCATAGGGACAATGAGACACTCCTTGGAAATCAGCAAATACGGTATCTGATGACTTTACAGTGAAGGTGAATATCTCTGCCTTCCCTAGCAAGAAGTAGTGAAGGATATTTACAGAGAAATTCACTCTACCCCTGCTTCTTGCTGTCTCTTGATTTATTAAGGGGTCTACTGATACAAACATCTTAGGAGTAAGAAGATTCAGCTACTGAGGTGAAATCCAGCTCGTAGTTTCCCCTAGAAACAAGTTAGTAAATACTGCTAAATACAACTGTGGGAGGAAGAAAAGCATTCTCATAAACAGGCTGTAGCAGCTGAAATTTCCTGGGCTTGTTTTCCTGTAATGTTAGTGTTGTATCAAAGCCACATCTAGGCTGGATGGAGTTGCAGCAGTAATCAAGTGTAACTGTACAGCTTTTCTGGTCATCTTGTAATGTAGAGCTTTTACAAAAAAAGCTCAACCACACAGTGCTGTGAGAAAACTACTACACCCTTCACTAATTCCTCAGTCCTCTACTCACTCTCCTTCCTACTGGTCAGTCCCCCCATGTGAGAAATATGTGTTCAGCATAAATCTCCTAGTAAGTCTATATTTGCCATAATGGCAGCTGAAATACAGGTTTCATTTTATGGCACTGGTGAAGCTAACATTTTTACTACTACCCCACCCCCCAAACACTAAGTACAATACCAAAATATCTTCATTTCAATTAAAAAAATTATTTCTACTCTGAGATACATATATGTACATACTGGTATATATATGCTATATATACCAGTATCTCCATATGTATTGATGAATTTTGGGAACATTAGTATTTTAATACCAAAGTTGTACTTTATTTCTATTCTAGTATTTTGCTTTTTTTTCTGTGCCTTATTGTGTCTTTGTTGCATGTTAAATTCCTTTTTTATTCTTTAGTCTGTTAGATTGTTTGTATCTCCTTTATAGCAGTCTCTTGACATAAACTCATAAACCAGTTGTACACATGAGCAATCTCTACTCCCAGAGAAAAAGGATCAAGATGAAACCTGCCACTAATGCAAGCAGTGCTGAATCAGTCTAAACCACATGGGGATAATTTCTCTCTTCTTCAGAGATACCATGGACTTACTACATTAGTAGCTTCACAGTGTTTTAAAACCCTTAAATGGAAAATGCTGGGAAAGTTGGAAAGCAAGTATCAGAACTCATTTTAATAGAAACAATCTTTTTAAGAATTGTTTTGAATAAGTTCAGAATAAATAAATATCTCATCAGGTAGTCTCTGTTGGCTTGGTGTTTTTTCAGCCCTGTAAGCTTTTCATCTCACTTGATTCACTAGCCTGGGACAGCTTAGTGGTTCAAAATTTAAGTCCAGGGTAACAGGCAGAATTGTTTGTAGCTTTTTCCTAATACATCTTTGATTTCTCATATGGAACATGGAAGTAAAAGGACCTGCTTTTTAATGGCTCCAGAGCAACTGCAGGAACAATTTTAAAATACAAGTACATGACTAATTTAATTTAAATTTAAATAAATAAGCTGCGAATGAGCAGGACTGGCCATTTACAGGTGCAGTCCTTCACATCACACTTAAATCACTGAAAATTGTTGCACATGCAACTTAATGATTTTTTTCAGATCTAAACAATTTATAATATGTGTCTTCAAAATTGCAAGGTTAAAGGACTAGGGAGTCAATAGGTATTTAAGGCTATCTATGAGGAATGTATCAAGAGAAACAACTACTTTATCTAGAAATGCAGTTTTATATTTAAATTGATTACACTCACGGTCAATTTGGTTTTAGTTTCTTTAGCGCAAAGAAAATATTTTTAACAAATTAATACAGCTAGCAATTTACTCTCAATTTAAAAAAGAAAACCAGAATTCTTTTAAACTGGATTGTTATTCTAAGGATTATATGCATTTTTATTACAGAAGATCTGGCCAGCCAAAAAGTAGGTGGATTAGGTCAGCATCTACAGTCCTCTTCATAGTGCTGTATACTGACAAGATTTGAAATGTTAAAATATAAAACTTAAAATGTTGTTTTATTTCATTGCAGTCTGCTGTATTTCAGTATGTGTTTCAATAACTGCAGTATAAAAATGATGAAATCAGGCTGAGGGATATGCTGGATGTGATCTGAAATTTGTCGTAGTTAATTGCCTAGCTTAGGATGTTCAAGAATAGTTCATAGAGTTCTAGGCAAGGTGCCTCTTACTCTGAACATGGGTTTGAACTCCTGAAAGAAAGGCATGAGAGGCTGAAGTTGGTGGGTAAAGGCATTTGGGCAGGTAGCTGATTACCCAGCTAAGTCAGGCCCTAACTGTGATACTCTTTATTTCAGTTCAGACTTGTCAAAACTTGACTGAGCTTCAAACTCCTGAAGTAACTGATTAAAATAGGGGCAAAGTGACTTATCCTCTGGTTTGCATCTAAATCGGATGCTAAAAGGAAGGTCATCTCATTATGAGTGAATGGCAACCTTATTTAGGGACCACTGAAAAATGTTTTTTTTAATAACAACATTAATGACAGTGAAGATCTCCTGTTTCTCTTTTTCTAGTAGGATTATACCTGTAAAGCATTTCCAGAATGTATCTTCTGTGTCAGAAACATTTCCCTTCATCGGGTTCATTCATGTGTGGGCCTAGTCATCTCTTGTTTGTCAAGAGTAACCTGAAAAGGGAAAAGAAAAAGAAGCACCCCAAACTCCAACTCCACCCCATACCCACAGGTGGTAAAAGATGAACACAAGGTGGTCTTTGGCATCAAGCAACAACAATGCCATGGGGAAGAGCATAGGCTGCTGATCTCGGTGACTGTGTATGGTGGAGACACAGTTGTGTTGTGCAGACAACACTTCTGCTTGCCAACATGAGCTGGCTCGTGCTGGGCCTTGCAGGAATCTTGGGTCTTGCCAACAGACACTGCATAACCCAGACCTCAATGGATTGAGAGGCAACTATAACTATCCTGCTTTGTGGCAAAGGGGACTTAGAAACCCCATTGAGTATCCTGACAATGTTTTCTGTAACTTTTTCAGGCAGTTCTGCTTATTCTCACTGTATTCTGACTGCTAGAACCCAGAGATGTCAGGGTTTATTAAGGCAACCTCAATCTGGCTCTGTACTTACTTAGCAAATTAAAATTATTATTGATGTCTTTATTAAAGCTGTATAGATTTCATTCCAAGAAATCACAGTGCAGTTTCAGTGCTTTTCCTAGCTCTGTCTAGATTTTAATGCCATAAAACACTCTTACCCGTATTGACAAAAACCATCAAGGTGGTTGGTGACAGCCAGCATGGCTTCACTAGGGGGAAATTTTGCCAGACCAATCTGCTGGCTTTCTATGATGGGGCTATGGAAGTGATGGACTGGGATAGAGCAGGTAATGTCATCTACCTGGACTTGTGCAAAGCATTCAAAACTGTCTCACATGACATCCTTGTCTCTAAGTTGGAGAGACATCAATTTGATAGGTGGACCACTCGGTGGATAAAGAACTGGCTGGATGGCCACACACAAGAGTTGTGCTCAATGGCTCAATGTTCAGCTGGAGACCGATAACGAGTGGTGTCCATCAGGGACCGGTGTTGGGACCGGTCTTGTTCAACATCTTTGTCAGTAACATGGACAGTGGGATTGAGTGCGCGCTCAGCAAGATTGCTGATGACACCAAGCTATGTAGCTTGGTTGATATGTTGGAGGAAAGGAATGCCATCCAGAGGGACCTTGACATGCTTGTGAAGTGAGCTGATGCCAACCTTATGAAGTTTAACCATGCCAAGTGCAAGGCACTACACCTGCATCAGAGCAATCCCAGGCACAGTTATAGGTTGGGCACAGAAGATTCAGAGCAGCCCTGAGGAGAAGGATTTGGGGGTGTTGGTTGATGAGAAAATGAACGTGAGCTGACAGTGTGCGCTTGCAGCCCAGAAAACCAACTGTATCCTGTGCCACATCAAAAGGAGCATGACCAGCAGGTCAAAGGAGGTGATCCTGCCCCTCTACTCTGCTCTTGTGAGACCTCACTTGGAGTATTGTGTACAGTTCTGGTGTCCTCAACATCAAAAGGACATGGAATTGTTGGAACAAGTCCAAAGAAGGGCCATGAGGATGATGAGGGGACTGGAGCACCTTGCATAGGAAGATAGGATGAGAAAGTCGGGGCTGGTCATCCTGGAGAAGAGAAGGCTGTGTGGAGACCTCATAGCAGCCTTCTAATATCTGAAGGGGGCCTATAGGGATGCCGAGGGACAACGATTCTTCATTAGGGACTGTACTGAGAGGACAAGGCGTAACGGATTCAAACTTAAACAGAGGAAATTTAGATTGGATATGAGGAGGAAGTTCTTTACTGTAAGGGTGGTGAGGCACTGGAATGAGTTGCCCAGGGAAGTTGTGAATGCTCCACTGCTGGTGGTGTTCAAGGCCAGATTGGACAGAGCCTTGGGTGATGGTTTAGTGGGAAGTGTCCTTGCCCATGGCAGGGGGATTGGAACTAGATGATCTTAAAGTCCTTTCCAACCCTAACTATTCTATGATTCGCTTCCATTAATGCCTATTGTGATCTTGATTTCTGCAGATGATGATTTGGGTTAGCAGAAATGGTTAGGACAAAGTCAAAGGCTGTTCTGAGTACTGCAACTTCATGTATGCCAAATTAAGAAGCTTGCCGTCTGATATCTACCAAATATGTAGTGAAAATCAGATTTTACTAGGTCATCCATCCTAGAAAGCTAATTATGCTTAAGAGAGTAAAGCAGAGACATTTTCCCAAAGTAAACCAGTATTTCTATAAATTGAGCTTCTTTATTTCTCTTTATAGACAGTAAATAGCTGGTCTAACTGCTCAGCTTTTTAAAAGCTTTGTTAGAACTATGGACAGCTTGGATACCATTTGCAAAGTCCATATGTCTGATGTTAATGTGGTGTGGTTACAGTGATGGAAAAGGTTAGTATAAATCGCATTCATATCAATTGTTCGGCCTGTGTTAATTTTTATAACATTTTAGGGAAAAAAAAAAAAACCAAACAAAGCCAAATACAGACTACTGTCTTTTCTTTTTTTTTCCAATGGTGTCTAGGCCTTGTTGTTTTTTCTTCTGTTGATATTTTCTTATTCATGTTGTGATATTAATTGGCCTCCCATGACTGTTTTCTGTATATTAGAAATAGCTGTTTGCTAACTTCTCTGTTGTTTTGTTTGTTTTTCTTTGCATATTTAGAAATGTGGTGGCTCGTCTTGTAAATTGCTAAGTAGACTGAGAGACTTTGCAAGTCTGAATTTTATTATAGGCTTCAATAAATATTATTGTACTCAGCCAGTATCAGAAAATAGCCAACATCATGCAAGGTCATATACCTTTTCTTTCAGTCTGCAGGAAGACATATTCAGTAGGTTTTCTGGTCTAGCTTGGCTGAAAGAATCCATTGGATGTTGCTGTGTACCCAGTGTTTTGAACAGCATTTGCGTTTAGTTGTGAACTTGGGATCTTATGTTAAGGGACTCTGGGCTTGTGGTTAAAGAAAGAAGCAGGAAAGTAAGACAGCTTGCTTATAACAAGGGTCCTGAACAGCAGAGAAACCACAGCAATAAAGAAGATAGGAACAGGGATGGTTTGATTGCTATGGACTGTTAGAGACCAGGTGGACAAGAAAGTTTTCTCAAGCTAAGGGAAAGACAGGAGGCATGTAATTACAGGGAATAGCATCCTACCATTGTTAGGAACTCGCATGATATTAGCAGTTTCCTAGACATTTCAAGTTCTATAACTTTCTAACAATAAACTCATAAAACCACAAGACATCATTGGTATTCTCCCAGTCCTTCCCTCTTAAGATAAAGGGTATTAATGTCAACAGCCTAATGAGTCATCATCTCCTTTAAAGCAGAAGGCTTCTCCTCTCATGAAATCTTCAGGTCATCATTGCTTTTGAGCTGAAGCAGATCCCTCGTTCTAGAAAATCCCTTCTTTGTGGGGTTATGTCAAAGTAGAAGTTGCCCTTTCCTCTCCTATCTAGTTGGTCTAGCCCTCACAGCTGATTACAGCCTTTTATAACTTGCCCCAGGTTAACTAGGCTCTAGACTGAGGAGGTAGATTTTAGCATGAGTTTATTTATCAGAGACTTTCTAAGATTTAATTAATATGTTCTCTTGAGTGCTTGACTGGCATTTCTGCTTTTTGGTTTTAATTTTTTTTTTTTTTCAGAAAAGAAGATACAGAGAGTTTAGGTGACAAATTTGGAATAAAGGGTAAGCAGCTCTCACATGTTGAATTCTATCAGAAACACTGCTATAGAGGCTGCTATTGTTTTATGGCAGTGAAGCTGTTAAGTTTTCTTAGTAATCAGGAGAAAGATTTGCTGTCAGGCTTTGCTTAACTCTTCACAGCAATGCAGATTAGTGGTAAAAACTTACTTTTTACTGAACAGTTAATCTGGTTCTACAAACAGTTCACACCTGTGACCATTATATAAGGCATATGCAGACTTTTCATACTGACTCAGCTACAGTACATCATGTTGCTTCTCTTCTGTACATTGTATGAGGATAAAGCCACTGATACTGTCTCAAGAACATGAGCAGGTGAACAGGAAGAGGACAGCAGTTCACAATTCCCATGACAGGCTTGGAAGAGACTCAGAACAACTGGCAGCAGGATGTAACCGAAATCCAGGTCCTTCCTACACCTTCTGAATCAGTTTTTTTTTATCCAGCATCAAGAAAGGACAAAAGCATCTTGAGACTCCTTCCTTTCCTTGTTCATCCAACATAGGCTTCAGCTGATCAAACTTTGAATACTTAAGTTTTATAGTTACATTTTCATATCCCTCAACTTACAGCCTTTTTTTCTTGTTGTTTTTCTTTCAAACAAGAAAGCGTGTTCACTGATCTGGCTTAAGTGGTGTAATTGGAATCATGTTTCGTAGAGAACCTTTTAGACTGAATGCAAACAAAATAGAGAAATGTATTTTAAATTTTGAAAGTCCTGTAGGTACTCATTCTCAGTATAACAATTCTGAGGCATAATTAAATATAAAAAAGGGAAAGGATTTTTAATTCTGTAGCTGAAGCTTAAAAATGATAATTATGCAGTATGCAGTATTTCTCGTCCCTTGGTTGTTACAAATTATTCCATAATAGCTTTTAATTTTTTTTGTAAGAAGATAAGTATTTTTACTTTTATTTTTCACAAAAATAGGCAAAGAGAAATGAAAATTTTCAAAAGTAATAATCTTTGAACATTTATTATTCTCTGTATCAATTAATTTTTCCAGATCACTGTGAATAATTCAAATAGACAGTTTATATTTCACACTTTGACTTTTTTTTTCTAATCAAATGCAATTTTTAGTATGAGAGACTTTAAAACTTAAGAGTGACAGAAAGAGTATTGTTTTAACTGTGGCTTGCTCTTAAATCCCACTGAAGCTAGTTTGTCACTGCAACAACTCTCTGCCCATAGCTAGGGGACTGAACACCTACTGAAGCTGACAGAAATGCTCTAATTAACTTTGTGAAGTTCTAGCTAATAATGACACATGTGAAATGCATGTATCTTGAATCTGATTTCTCCTTGCTCTGAATTTTGTCTTAATAAACTTCGCTGTTTGTAGTGCACAAGCCATGTGCAAGGCTCCACTGATTACTTCCATTCTAAATCTAACTGGTCTCAGAATTTTTGTACCTATATATTAATAATTTAGCTGGACTGTAACCGTGACAATATTGATAGCATATGTGAATAAATAGAACACAAGACTGCTTACCCAGCAAGAGTCAACATTTAGAATATTATCAGGATATTTGCCATTCTCAGATGTGAACTAGATATTAGTTATTAATACTGTTTCTTAAATTAAAAGCTACTAGAGGTACGTTTGTCAGTAGTCTCATCATTTAATAGTCATGGCATGTACAAAAACTTAAACCCAACAGTTGTCCTTTAAGTTATATTTCTTTAAATGTCAAAGTGTGTCTCTTTAAACCTCATCGGGGAATTGTGTTGACTTGATCTCAGATTCTTCATAGGCGTTTTATTTAAGCCCATTCAGAGCAGTCAGGACTGATTTTTCACTCCCTGGGACCTCACTGTGAACCACTTTCTATCTGATACAGAAATATTTAATTAAATTGCAACCATATTATCTGAAATTACTGTTTGGAGTTCAAATCAGAGAAACCAGGTGCCATCTTATGCAAAACTTCCCATGCATTCAAAAAGTAAAATTTTATTTGTGTATTTTTCTGTGTTTTATACTTCAGAGCTTTCACTCATTTCAGTCACACAAAGGTGCAACAGGACTATAAAATGAGATTTGTCAACAATTTGAAAACAGTGCAGCTGACTGCCGTCACTTGTTGTGGTGCATAATTTAGATGAGTCAGGTGAGAGCTCCAGTTCTACCATGTGCTGGCAATTTCTGTCAGGTGGGACAGATTATTTACTGTTTTATTATTATTTATTATTAAGTATACTATTTTTCCCTTTACTGCTGAGTAAAACCTAAAGGAAATCAGAAATTGTCAGTACAATGTTGGATGAAAGGGGGTAGAGAAAGGGTTCTTTGACAGTGCTAGGACTCCATTCAGATTTATTTTTCTGCATCTTTCACAGCTACAGTCTGTGCAGAACATTTCCTCTCTCTATTACTATTCTCAGAACAACAGAATCGCCAGTGACTTTAAAAATCACATTGAAGTGACCAATGTTAATATTAGTTAAACTGCTGTTTCTGTATCTACTGATATTTGTAGGTCTTCCTTCAGGACAAATGAGGGTAAAAAACTATACTGTTAAAATATCCCAAAGGATGAAAAATCAGCAAATAAAAATAAAAATAATCTTGACCAAAAGTAAGAAAATGATGTATTTTTTATGGGCTGCTAACAAATGGTGAACTTCAAGAATGGCTATTTTCTGTCACAGTTGCATGTTCATTTTAATTCTGTTTTGCTTTAAATACAATTAGAGCCAGTGCTGCAGAAGGAAGGGAGTGGTGGCAGGGGTAGAGGAAGGCTGGTTATCATTGCATCTTATGGGTAAGATGTAACAGGGAATTTTGTACTGTATGGGTAGTATTGCTACCTTCACACTTCAAGGTGGTGCTGGTCCCTGGTCTCATCTGTCAGGTACTGGGAACTTTTGGGGAAAACAACTACAAATCCTTCTTTAATTAGCTGGAACTTCCCTGTGGCTTAAAGGAAGTCTTACTAGAGACAGACAAAAATCCCTCTAAGATGAGGGGAAATAAGCTGTGTAAAACAATGGAAACTTGAGCATTTAGGGAAGCTATCTGTAAGCTGCCTTTACAGCCTTAGGACACTTCTCACCAGTGTGAATATTCTACCTGCAGCATCCTCAACCTTCTTTAGCATCCCATCCTGGCTTCAATTGCTTTTCCTTTTTCCATTTTCCTCTTTCCCATTTTCCTCTTTCCCCTTCCCCTTCCCCTTCGCCTTCCCCTTCCCCTTTGCCTTCACCTTCATCTTTGCCTTCGCCTTTGCCTTGCCTTCACCTTGCCTTGTCTTGCCTTCGCCTTGCCTTGCCTTGCCTTCCCTTGCCTTGCCTTCCCTTGCCTTGCCTTCCCTTGCCTTGCCTTGCCTTGCCTTCCCTTGCCTTGCGTTGCCTTCCCTTGCCTTCCCTTCTTTCCTTTTTCTTTTCAGGGAGAAAAAAAGTCTGTAAAATATTTCTGTATTTTGGATATTTTAGACAGCTCACTTCTTGTTTTAGTTAACTCCGCTGTGTTGTGTGTTAGCTCCCCCAGAGATTTTGGGAATTATTTGAAGCACTGTCTTTGTGCATTACCACACTACCTTGGATGGTCGCAAGCACTCCAGCTAACAGCCACAGCATAAATTCTGTAGCGCGGCAAAGTTCCTCCACATCGTCATAGCTTTGAAATAATTTTTCTTATCAGTTTTGACAGATCACAATTTTTGTTAGCCTCAGAAGGCAATTTAAAAAGCATTTATTTAAGTGATTTTTTTTGCTGCTGCACTTCCACCCAGAGATGGAAACCTAGCCCAGACTCTAAATGCAGTTTTTGCAAAGAACAAGGATTTAACTGTGCTTTCATAAAAAAAGTGTAACCTCAGAGAAATTGAGGTAATTGACAAAGAAAGGAGTAGTAAAGGAAGAAAGTACACTTGTTTAGAACAGAGGCTGAAGATGCAGCCTGGTATACAGCCATATTCACCACCAAATACATAACACAGAAATATGGGAGAATTAATGTTGACTGCTGCTGAAAGTGGTAGTTAATATACTGAATCCTCTTTTTTACATTAATTGACCCATAAACATTAATTTATCCATGAACAACAGCATATTTTGTCTGGGAAAAGTAGACATTTTATAACATGCATTAAATTTGGTATTAATTAAAATAATTTGTTCAAATACCATTTTTTGTATGAAGCATGCTTTGCAATATATAATATAATGGAATTATCCAAATTCTTGGAAACAAAAGCATATGTGCTCAACAGGTGACATTTTTAGTCTAAGTCTCTTCATATTAGACAATAGCAAATAGCAGCAAATGCAACAATAACATTCTTCTAAGATACAGGGTTTATGGCAGCAATAGTAGTGCTGTTCCTCAGTGACCATTGACCTACATCAGCAAGTGTCATCTGGAAATCTAAAGCATAATCGGAGCAGTCCCAGGCACAGCTACAGGTTGGGCAGAGGTGAGATTAAGAACAGCCCTGAGCAGAAGGACTTGGGAGTGTTGGTCGATGAGAAAATGAACATGAGCCAGCAGTGTACCCTTGCAGCCCAGAAAGCCAACCGCATCCTAGGCTGCATCAAAAGGAGTGTGACCAGCAGATCAAGAGAGGTGATCCTGCCCCTCTACTCTGCTCTCGTGAGACCTCACTTGGAGTATTGTGTGCAGTTCTGGGGTCCTCAACA
>JASSUY010039609.1:0-50435 GCA_032466535.1 Forpus xanthops | reverse complement strand
ATCCCTGTAGGCCCCCTTCAGATACTGGAAGGCTGCTATGAGATCTCCACGCAGCCTTCTCTTCTCCAGGCTGAACAACCCCAACTTTCTCATCCTATCAGGTCAACAGCATTGCTGCTTATTTGGGTAATCCGATGTAAATGAAAACTGAATCCAACTGCAGAAACAGACGCAGAGGTTGGGGGAAGAAACTCTCGTCATGCTTCAGTATTTTTGTTTTCCTGTTGAGATCCAGGAACAGAGATCAGAGGTGTTCGCAATGCTCCCACCTTAAAGATGAGGTCTATAAGCCTGCAATTCCCAGGGGCACTGTAGGTGATGAGTGTTCCTGAGATTGTGATTCTATTTCTTTTTTTTTTTAAAGCATCTAATTTCTTACTTTTTATCAAAATTGTTGCTAAAGAAGAAAGAAAATAAAATCATTTTCCTTTGAGCACTTTTGGTGTGTCACTACTGTACAAGTCTGAGTGAGAGGATGCTAAAGGGGTTTTAAGACAAAAAGCACAGGTGTTGCTGAATGTCTACCTTTTTTCTTAATAGCATGTGAGGTGGAAGGGGAGGGCATCTGTGTGTTCACGGATGATGGAGAGGGCTTGTCTGATGTCCAAGCCAGACACAGCTGGAGGCTGAGCTTGGTGTGCTACATGTCCCAGCAGGGCTAATGAAACCCTGTGCCCAGGTGTCTGTGTGCCATGGCCCTGCTTATGTGGCTGGGATGAGCCAGGCCGTGGTCATGGTGAGATCTGATCTTCTGGGCTGCTAATGCTGCTTCCTAGCTAAGACTCTCCAAACACTTCATCCTTCACAGCCCCATTCGTGGGTGCTGGTGAGCACTCAGCTCAATTGGTATGGCTCTTGTTTGTTGCACGAGAAGGGTGTACAGGTGTTTCACTGCCTCTTCATCATCAGTCTCCTGTGGGTTGGGTTAGCTGAGGTCATTAGCAGCTTTGGCAAGACTTGAACTTTCTGTGAGAGTCTGTTAAATCTGGAACATCGGTTGCATGTGGGTGCAGCTGGACTCTTGCGCCAGCATGTTTGATATCCGCAATCACCTACCATCCTCCCTTTAGGGGATGCCAGCTCTCTGTACCTCTTCTTCCTTTCTGGGCCAGACACCTCCATTCTGCATCCACCTCCCTGATGGATGAAGCAGCAATAAATCACCTCTATTGACCTCAATCCCTTGCTTGTCCACAATGAGCTGTGGTAGCAGCCAGTGCTGTTTTGGGAGAGGTGGCATCAGTGCTGCCAGAGCCCTGGGGCTGCTGTTCCTCAACGGCAGTTGTGAAATGCAGTATGTGAAATGCTCCATGGAGCCCTGACAGTGTCTTCCCTTAGAAATCCTACAGCAGCCCTAAAGAAAACTCTCTGTGTGGTTTTTCTGGGCTATGGCATTGGCATTATTTCTTGTCCCAAGCACCCCTTGGGGCACACAGATTGCTACTGCCCCTATTAGGCAGTGTTTCTCTGCGGGCCATTTGGTTCAGATAAAATAACGGTGCTGTAAGAGACCTTTGCCTGATCCTCTCTGTGTCCTCACATTGCCTCTATCCTTCATCCTGATCCTCCCTTTGTCCTCACATTACCTCCATCCTTCTCCCGTGTCCTCCCTGTGCTCACTCCATCCTTCTTCCTGATCCTCCCTGTGTCCTCACACTCCCTCCATCATAGAATCACAGAGTAGTTTGGAAGGGACCTTAAAGCAGATCCAGTTCCATCCCCTGCCACAGCAGGGACAAGTTCCACTAGAGAAGTTTGCTCCAAGCTGGTCTTGAACACTGCCAGGGATGGGGCAGCCACAGCTTCTCTGGGCACCCTGTGCCAGGGCCTCAGCACCCTCACAGGGAAGAACTTCTGCCTAAAAGCTCATCTCAACCTCCCCTCCGGCAGCTTGAAGCCATGGTCCAGGCTGCAGCTCCTTGCCATGCTGCAGCTCTGTCCATCCTTGCTGCTGTTGTGCCCTGACTCACAGAGTGACTCATTTGGGGTGGCTACTGTGTTTTGGTTTTGGGTGAGGATAAATATATTTGTTTCTAAAAATCTTTGGCTGGAAAACATCCCACAAACAGAGAATTGTCATCCATCAGCTTTGTCTTCATCTGGCTCCGCTCCTAAATCATTTATGAAGTCAGAGCCGCTGTTGTGCCTCGAGGGGATAGGAAGGAGATAGCTGAATTAATCGAGGGAAGGGCGTCTTGCTCATTTTGTCAGCTGAGAACTGAGCCAGGAGTTGGCAAAGGCTGCGGCCCCGCGGGAGGAGACCCGACCCAGCAATGGGAACATGAGCTGCTCTTGCAACTCGCCGTGATGAAGGGAGGCAATTAATTCAGGGTGAAGATTACAGAAGAAGCCTTGGGTTTCTGGAGCTGAGCATTCCCGGCGGTGGGAGCTCGTTAGTTCCTTCCCTTCCTCCTCTTTGTCTGCCTCCTCCCCTTGCCGGCCAAGTGACACTGACTGGCTGGAGATGCTAGGAGCTCTTAGGTCTTTTTCCAGCATTGATGGGACATTGGCAGGCCAGGCTGGATGAAGCTTGGGTCAACCTTGTCTAGTGGAAGGTGTCCCTGCCTGTGGCAGGGCATTGGAACTGGATAAACTTTAAGGTGCCTTCCAGCCCAAACCAGTCTGTGAGTCTATGAATTTTCAGGCTTTTATTGGGTATGCTCAAAACCCTCCTGGTACAGCTGCCCAGAAAGCAGATGATGGTAAACTAGTGCTCTTTCCCCATCTCCCACCCTGCCACCGCTTCTGTGCCCCATGACCTCCCCTTTGTTGTGTGGGAGCAGCTTGAGAGTTTACAGAAATATGTTCATTTGGGGGTTATTTTCAACAAAAGGCAAGATCTGTAGGAATCCAGCCCAGAAACCCACAAACGGACCCACCAGCACTGTATTTCATCGAGATACACATGGTTTGCGCAGGCAAAGATACCCCCAATAATTCCATGTTTATTTCACCCTGTTCATTTTTGTTCATTTTAATCATGCTTAGGAACAGACCACCCTGTGAACGATACAATATATTGTCCAAGTAGTGTGGAAATCTGCTCTGCAGATCATTGCAGAAGGAAAACCTGCAGTGAGCTCCACAGGCAGGAGCTGAGGCTGTGGAACACTGGGTCGGGGCATTAGCACTCTAGTAAATACAATCTTATTCTTTGGCAGCAGGCTGAGGACATTGCAAGGAAAAGCTGCTCTGAGCCCTGCTCAGCTTATGGGGTAGCACCCAAATACCTGCAGCACTGCTCAGTTCAAAGGTTTCTGCTTTCTCTAAACAAATAAGCTACAAACACCATGCAGTAACAGCAGTGAGTAAGCAAGGCCACAGAAATCAAAGTTATTATCCAGTTTTTCTGCTTCAAGCCTCACGTGGAGGAATGGGGGATGGAGCCAGAGCTCTCCAGTCCTGGTGAGGTCTCCGAGGCCGGGCACACTTGTGACATCTCAGGGCCGTGACATACCTTCTTTACACATTTTTTTTTCCTTTATATTTTCCTACTTATTTTGGGAGATTCACTGGAAGCTTCCTGCGTGGCGTTCCCTCAGTGCTTGCTGGGTATGGGAGACCCATGCTTATCCCAAATGGAGTTTGGGCTCCCATAGAAGTTGGCAATATTAAATCTATAGGGAGGAGATGTGAATATTTAATGTTAAGCTGCTGCTTCCCAGGCAGTCCACTATGGCTCCTTAAGAGCTCTTCTGAAGTACAACAGTGAGCATCCAATGCACCTTCATACACCACAGTAAAGGTGGACATGGCCAACAGCAAAACCCATTTTGTCCCTGTAGTTAGTTCCATAAACCCCCACGTTTTTCAATTTGCACTCTTCCAGAGCAGTATTCCAAGCTGTTTCCCACAGCCACAAGGCCCATACTGCTGTGTGGAAGCAGTGATGTGATTGGCAAAGGCCTCTGGAGTTGGAAAACCAGCAGCAGGTAATTTTCTACAGGTGATCTAGTTTGCTGTACGGACAGTAGGAGGGAGGGACTGGGGCAGGGCACTTGGGAAGGTTATAAAAGGCACTGGGACTGCCTGAATGGAAGGAGTTTGGATTTAAGCTCCAGAAGTAGATCTGTGAGCATGGGTGAGTTGATGTTGAAGAATATTTCTGCTTGTTGAATATGCTCAGTGTGAATTTTGTGGCCTGGTGGAATCAAGGATGGGGAGGGATATGCATTGGGCAAACTGTGCTGGTGGGGTTAGTGACCATTGACCATATTCCTTGGGCACTCATGAGATGAGGGCTGCTGGCAGCTCTGCCCTGTCAGACCAGGCTCTGTGCTGGCAGCTGGGAAGGATGCACCCCACATCTCATGGTCTGAACCCCTCAGAGTAGGGGTAGAGGTGGCAAGTGAGTCCTAGTATGTGATGGGTGGGGAACCTGCTGGGAGATGGCCATGAAATGGAGCAGCAATTGCTCCTGCATTAATTAAATTAACCTCATAATTTCAAGACCGAAAGGAAAAAAGGACCCCTGGGATCCCTTTGGGATCTGCTCTGGCCTCTTAGAGGCTGAAAAATCACCTCCATTGGGAGCTTTGGCATGGACAGGGAACAACTAAGGTCTCAGTTTCCCCTCTGGCAGGTTAAAGCCATTCCCTCTTGTCCTGTCCCTACAGGTCCTTGTCCAAAGCCCTTCTCCAGGTTACTTGTAGCCCCTTTAGGTGTTGGAAGACTGAACAACTTGTACAAGTATAGAATGGTTTGGGTTGGAACGGGCCTTAAAGCTCATTTACTTCCAAACCCCTTGCAGGTGAGTGTTTGTTTCCTGACTTCATTCTGGCCAGCCTGCCTCAGGTATGTATTTTCTGCTAGTATTCAAACAACAAGTGCATCAGACTGATGATTGCTTGTAATTGTAATGCTGTGAAGCTTCTGTAAGAGCTCAGCTGAGCTCTGTGCAGCCAGCTGTGTCTTTCTGAAGCAGTCTTGGGTATTTTTACCAGGTTTTCAAGTTATTTTTGTAGCCGGTCTCTTCAGAATGAGGAGGGGTTGGTGCATTTTTTGTCATGTTGGCAGCCTTTCCCGGGTGCCTGATCCAGCACTGTGACTTGCTGAGTTGCCTTCAGAAGAGGCTTTGTCAGCACATACCAAGGTGACCATAGCAGAGAGCAAGCTGTGGGGCAGGGTTTCTTATGGCAGCTGATGGGGGGGGGTTTATACTGGTATCAGTTTTGTTGCCAGGGATGGGAAGTGTTTGCTTCCTGGACCCCAGATGGACCAAGGTCAGTGCCTTACCCCAGCTGCCTGTGCTCACCCCTGTGGCAGCTATTTCTTGGGGTTGTGTTTCTCCTCCCTGTTTTCTCTCTCTTCCTCCCAAGATTAAACAGTGATCACAGGAAACATCCAGACCCTTTTGAAAAATCCTCGTAAAGCTCTAATCCCTTCAAAGGCCCTGTTTGATGTCTGCTGTGAAGGATGCTGTGCAGGTTTTCCTTAAGGGGCTTGTTGAGGCCATGGCTGCGATGTTGGTGTTTGCAGCACTGCAGCTGTCTCTGCCTCTGGAAGTGTCCTGGGTTACTTGTGACAGCGCCATCACAAGACCATTAACCCAAACCTGGCACCAACAGAAAACATTTCTCAGTGATTTGTTTTTCTCGCTATCTTAACAACTTTGAGTCTGTGATCCTGAATTTTAACCAATGAATGGAGGATCAGTTCTGTAGGAACACCAGCAGCAGTCAACTGCACCATGTACAGAAAAGATTTCAAGCTCACATGACATCTTCCTTTTCGCAGTGCTAGGAAAACTCAAAGATTCATGGAAAAATTGGAAGAGCTAGAGATGGATTCAAGTATTCAATAATGTTTTATATTAATAGCATTTAATATTTTCTAGGCTGTTTCCAGATTTGCTTCACTGTTGCTTTGGTGACATAATGTGTTTTGGTTTTTTTTTTTCATGTTTCATATCTTCCATCTAAAGTCTTCAAAGTGCTTTTTGCTTCCCCATATGGCTGCGCTGAGTGGGCTTTGTGGTCCTTGTTCTCCGTGTTTCTCTGTACCTGGAGGCCCTGATGATCAAAGCCTCCTTGTTCCCACCACAGCTGGCCAGACTTTGGAGGTGGTTTAGCTCCTTATCACAGTGGACCTGAATAGGAGTCATCCTGAGTCCTTTCTGTATCCTTCTGCAGTGAAAGCAAAATGTGCTCTGCTGCTTGTACCACATAGCCACCAGAAGATGACCATTTTGTTTTTCCCAGCCTCTCCAATGTCTCTTCCTGGGGTATTGCTTAGTTTTACTTGGGTTTTGGGGGTTGGATTATCTGCATTTTCTCAAAGGTCTTTAAATTGTTATCAGAAATCAATCTTTCCCCAAAGCTTTCTGTATTTAATCTGCAAATATCATCCAATTATGTGGGGATCAAGTAATTATGTCTCTCTCAGCAAACCTACTTCTCTTTCTTTCCCCAAGAGGAGGAGAAGGCTTCCCTCAGGATTATGTGATTAAACAGAGGTTTAAAAGAGAGATCTTGCTTTGTTACTTAAAGAGCTTAATTTGAAATCCTCTCAGAAGTGAGCCGCACTTTACAAGAGCTGAGTAAGGGAACTGTGAGCTTATCACCCGCCTTGGGTCCTGCTCAATTGGGCACCCCCTGTCTGTATTGGAAAGTGAGCTCCAGGGTGGGATCAGCCCTCATCCATGATCTCAGTGCAGTCCTGGTGTCCTTCATTATGGCTGGTCACCCCTACTTTTTCTCCTGAGATGTGCTTTGAAATGGCTGGATGGGTCCCTTCTCCTTCAATGGGATGCCAAGCATTGGGTAGAGCCTGATGCTGGAGCCCAAGTGTTTTTGATCCACTAAGACCATGGGAATTACAATTGCATCCAGAGGCATTTTGCTGCATCTCTCCTCACCCTGGTGAAAGTCTGTCACACCCTTCTCTGTTTGGCATTACGCTGCCCCACATCCACACCTGATGTCACTGATAGATTTGCCTGGCTCATTCCTGCTTCTGCTCCACATCACCTGTGGCCCTGGTGCTGGCAGTGCCAGTTTCTTGCTGGTTCTGCTTTGGCAGGTCAACAATCAAATATTTTATCTTAAAGGTTGAAAGCCTTGTCACACTTGTATATACCTGCCCATATATGTGTTTATAGGCATATATACAAGGCACAAGAGCTGTGGACTTCTTTGGGAAAGGCCTCTGCATTACCAGTAAGAAGAAGGGCTGCTGGCATGAGGGACTCACTGCATTTATTCATTCCGTGCAGGCAAAAAGCATCAGAAAAGCTGTTTCATCTCCTCAGCAATAATTTGCCATGCTCTGCCTCTAGAATTTTATGTGCATTTATAGCCCGATAGAGAAGTGCTGCCCATGTGGTAGTCCCAAGCTCTTGGCAGGCTTGAGCACTTGGAGAATAACACCCGGAGCAGTCAACAGGGCCAGTACCTGATGAAAAGAGATGGAGATAGCTCTGGCTTGTTCTTTCTCACCAGCATGAGGCCAGATCCCCAGCTGTGAGCTCTCCTAAGGGTCCTGGGCATAGGTGGTAGTTTATGAAGCTTTTACCTTTTTAACTGGTGTCAGGAACAAGAGGTGGGATGTTTAGAGACTTCAGTAACTGATAGAAATCAGGGAGGCTTCATAAAAGGACTTTTACAAGCTTTTGCTTCTGTGTTTGCATTTGCCTTTCAGTTCATGTTGCCCAAGACTGTAATTTTCGTTCAGAAGACAGCACATTTGGGGGATTTGTGTGGAGCTGTCAGCTGTAGTGCAGCAAGTGGGGAGGATGCCACCAAAAGAGGACTTGGGTTTTCTGGCAAATATGCACCATGGTTTTGAATGTGAACACAGGGAAAGGGCAGGAAGAGAGGAGGGACTGAGCTGTCCCAGAGCTGTGCCTGTATATTGGCTGGTTCCCTGCTGAAAGCTGGCAAACAAAGGAGAAATGCAACGGGAATATCCATGCTGAAATGAGCACCTGCTGTGATGGATGCTGCTGTGGTGGCCTGAACCCCAGTTAAACGTCCAGCTGGCAGCATGTGTAGTGGCTGTTCCCAAAGGTGCTGCACAAAGAGCAGTTACAGGGTTTAGGTGTGAGTGTCATCCCACAGTGCAATGTTGGAAGGACTCAGTGTCCTCACCAGCACCGCTGTGAAGCTAGCACAACATCCTCCCTGAGCACTGGTGCATGCACAAAGCCTGGTGCAAGGTGCACCAGGTATGCAGCTCTCCTGATAATGTAGCTTTGTGTTTTACCATGCTTACTACCAATATATTGCCCTGTCCCTTTCCACTGACCACAGTGAAAGCTGGTAAATGCTGCTGAGACATGTTATCCCTCTGGATAAGCTAGGGCCAGGCTCTGGTCACTAAAACTGTGTGGATATTTACCAAGGATTGGTGAAAGGGTCATTGAGGCTGTTCTCCTTCCCTGTGCTCTTCCATGGATGCAGTGATCACTACAGGCAGCTGTGAAACTCAGGAAATGTGTGTTTGAGTGCAAATCAGGGCAAGGCAGGAGGAGAAAAAGGAATTCAAGGAGATACACATCTCCCAGAAGCCTGTGTTAAAAGAAGACAGTAAGCTGGGATGAATGATGCATAAAATAAAAAGCCTAGGGACAACAGGGAGGGAAAGGAAAGAGTTGTGTAAATAGGGAAAATATATGAGAAAGACAAAGGGAAGAGCCATGAAAGTGGGAATGTCATTTATCAGGACTTGTTTCATGTTTGCAAGAGAAAATAAATCCACTAAACTAAAAACATGTTGGCAAAAATTCAGGTGAGCCTCAGGGAATATCTTGGAGGGTGGGTGGCAGAAGGGATCGGTGGGCTGGGTTCAATGATGTTATTTACAGTTGTTTTGCATATACCAGAGTGAGCAATGTACCCAACCAGCCCTGCCTGGGACTCACTGGGTCCCCCCAAACAGGCTAGCACAGACTCCTTTAAATGGGCTCCTTTGAGCTGTAAGGGTGGGAAGGGAGAGGGAAAACAAAGAGAACAGAACCCTCAGGCTCTTAAATTGCTAAACTGAAAGCACTTAACCTCATTAGTAGCAATGATCTAAATAGATACGTGTGTATGTGTATGTATGTATGTATGGTGCAGGAGGAGGGGTTCAGAGAAGGGCTCCCATAGTCACATTTCCTTAAAGACCATGCCCAGTGAAGAAGCAGATGGATGTCTGCAGGCATGGACACCAGCACAAGAGGTCTGCAAGGCAGAGCCAGTGCCTTGGGGAGTGAGAGTTGCATGTCTGAAAGTAAGGTAGAAGCAGGGTCTGGGGTGACTCTGCGGTGGTCCCCTGCAAGAGGAAAGGATACCTCTCATGTGGCTCATGGATGATATTGCTCTGGAGCAATGGGCTATGGAGGTATCCAGGCTGATCAAAGGCTGAGTTGGAGGGAAGGTGGGAGAAGAGTTTGGGCTGTGGCTCTGTTGGTGGGATCTTGGTGCAGGGAAGGAACTGATGGACAAGGAGGAGAGGCAGCGGCTGTCCTTCCACAGGGTACTGAGATGATCTCCTTAGAGGGTTGTCTGGAGATGAGGCTGTAAATCTGCTGTGCATTGCAGGTAGAAGTAGTTACAGGTATTCATCACATCCCTTACCATGGTGCAGAAGCAGCTTTGTCATCATAAACCTCTGTTACTGTGCCTCCAATTCATCAGATGTTTCACACACTTTACACGCTGCTATTGCTTGTCTCCAAGGGGTTACAGAAGCTCCTGCAGTTCTGTCTACAATCATGCCAGGGCTGGAGGGGGGGGTGCTGTCTCTGGCTCCCACCACATGTGAGATATCAGGAGTGCATGGCTGGATCACATCGCCTTGGGTCACACATAATGCTACAGCTGAGGGAATGGATGAAAGAAAGCATTGCTATGGCAATTTATAGCCCTTGGTCTGGATTAATGCAGCTGACCTTGACACTCTACAGTAGTCTAATGGCCATTGCTGTATTCTGCTGATGTTAAACCTTTAACACTAAAACCAACCTTTAGGAGAGAGGTCTTTGCTTCCAATGACAATGTGTGATCTGGATAGTGAGAAAATAGCTGCAATTGTGGAATGGTTTGTGTTGGAAGGGATGTTAAAGCTCACTCAGTTCCAACCCCCTGCCATGAGCAGGGACACCTTCCACTAGAGCAGGTTGCACCAACCGCCGTCCAATCTGGCCTTGAATAACTGTGTCTGCTTCTTTCCCCCTTCTTGATGGCCCTGTTGAGCTTTTTCAAACCCCCATGATACAGAAGCTCCTTTTCCAGTGGTTGTTGTACAGCAGCCCCCTGATCTGGGAGATGGGCTTTGGGGCAATGCCTCTTGGATTCATGGGCCTTGCTCCCTCCAGGATCTTTACACCCAGGTCTGTGTTCTGGTGATGGGCTGACTGCAGGTTGTGTTTGCTGAGCACTTGTCTCCTGGTTTATGCATCCCAGCATGGCTCCGGGAAAGCATCCCTGGAGCAGGTTGTCTGATCTCTGCATGGTTCTGTTCCGTGACCTGTCTTTTCTTGGTTGTAAATATTGACGATGTGAGGCAAGTGGAGTTAAGAGACCACATTAATTATTATGGAGTTCCTTAGCAGCCTTTTTCCTCTAGGAAAGCACAGTGGAATAGCACATCTTTACCTTCAGTTTGCAAAGGCTGCCTGAGTGCCTGTAGCAGTCCGGGCGCACTGGGTGGGCATGGTTTCTTCTTATACACTTTGCAGAATGGGTGAGTATTGGTGTTTTGCCTACTGTGAGTTTGAGGTATCAGCCCCACCATTACAGATCAGCAGGTACACCATGTCCTGCAAAAAATAATGACCATAGAACTAAACTCACCCCCAAAGTCCAAGCCTCAAAGGCAGGCAGGCTGCATTTGTGCCTTGCCCAGAGCCTTACCTTCAGTGTGAGCCCTACTGCTTGATTAAAAATGCAAAGCCCCTGGTGATAATGCTCATCACTCATCTGACATGGATTTTTGCAGCAGCCTCAAGGCCCAGCATAGCAGAGAGCTTTGGGAGCTGTGTGTTAGCTGCTGAAGTAACATTCCAGTTAAAGTCACAGGCAAACATCAGCAACAGAGAAATTACAACTACAGAAAGAGAATGGAGAGAAAACGGGAGTCATCTGTTTCTAACTGTAATGCTGGAAGGAGGAGTCAGGCTTAGTCCCTGCACTTCATTCTTCCCACTGCAATTTGGCAAATGTCAGCAGCTTTGGAAAGTTCACATTTCCTATACCTTCGCTTGAAACACAGCAATTCTTCTGACTGTTCTCCCCTTGTTCTCTGCTTCATTTCTTTGTGAAAAAAGACATTAAACACAGAAAGGTCAGGTTTTCAAAAGCTCATGGTGCACATGCTGCACATCAAACATGTGGTTGTGAGCTTCCCATTGGAGGCTGGTGATTGTTGTTTCAAACACTGAACCATCTTTTGATGCCTGGCTGGGAGATGAGTTCTCCAGGAATCCTGCCCAAATATTCCCACTGCCACCTTCACCATACTGAGAGTCAATGTGTCTGTAGCCCTTTACAGCATTGCTCTGTGTCCTTGTGTGCAGGCTGCAAATCCTGAGAAATCCAAGCTGTTTCAGAAATGACCTGCTCCTTTGGAAAACTAATGCAGCTGAGCCCATAATCTGCCCAAGCCTGTGTTTCAGTGTGCAGACAGCAGCAGCAACAGAGCCACCACGCAAAGACCTAGAGGTTTTACAGTCCAGAAACTGTGTGGAGTCCTCTGCCTTGCTGTTTGACCAGCCAACGTGGAAGGGCTGAAATGATAACCTAATGGGACTTGTCCCTCAGCATCATATCAGTAAGCTTAGAAAAGCTTTGTTCATAACCTCAAGCTATCAAGTTTCCTGAAATCCAACCAACCAAACCAAGGAAGAGAGGAAAAGCTCTGATGCAGTGCAAGGTTAAAAAGAAGCACATGGTAGTGAAGGGAGGAACTATCTTCCCAACAAAGAATCTGCTGGAAGCATCTTAGGCAGGACAGCTGGACCTCTGTGGCACCACATGAGGATGCATTTCTGAAGTCAAAAGGGGCTGCTTGATGTTAACAACATCTCCTACCAGACATGGTCCTCCCTATGCATCAGAAAAAGCACTTACACAAAAGCTAATGTGAGTGTTTCCTGCTTTGAAAGAGGTACTTAAAGTCATGCTTGAACTCAGCCAGGGAGACAACTTGCTTTGCTTTGTACTCAGCACTCTTAACCCTGCTGTGATTAAAACACATCTTGCCTTTTGCTGTTATAACCAAGTGGAATTGCTGTGCTTGCTCTTCATGAGGTCCAGGGAAGGTCCAGAAGGCCAGGACCAAACCCCTCCAGTCTCATATAGAGAGATGTAAAGAAGCTGGGAAGAACAAAACCTGCCCACAAACATCCTCCCGCCTCCTGCAGGTGCTCTTTGCATGATGGCTCATTATCCTCCACCAATGCCATTAAGGGCAGCGGAGGTAGAAGGGATGACATTCATCATTAATGCCCTCAGGAAAAGGTGTTCAACATCTGCATCTATTTCTGATTTCCTGTGGCAGTTGTAAAATCCATGAGCGTAACTCTGACACACAGAGCGCTGTGATTGCTGCTGCCTGGAAACAGGAGGAGAACAAATCCCCCAGGAGAACAAGAAATTGCTCTGCATGATCCTTAAAATACCATGAGGTGCTCTTGTCCCATCATTGGAAGTGCCATACAATTACTGGTAAAGACAGTGGGAATGGCAGTAATTCTTCAGAGACACCTTCACTGTGAAGAGAAAATTGTGCTTTTCTCCACGTGGGTCCCCAGCAGCTCTTGGCCAACACTTCATTAATTCTCCTTTTTTATCATCTTGCTCTATAGACTAATTGCATCCATAACCACTGCAAACTTTGTGCTGTAGGCAAGACATGTCAAGCTCTTTGGTCTTTCATTTCTGCTGTGGGCATTTCTCCTTTCCTGAGCTGCTGGGACCTTGTGTTGAGCAAACCTGGGGTCAGTCTGGGGTCTGCTGAGGCCATGTGCTTTAGGTGGAATGAAAAGCTGGAGCAAGGAAAGGTGCTGTGGTAACCTTTCCCCTGTGAATATATTGGTGTCGCCACTGCTTGGGTTGGCATTGCAAAGCCTGAAGCTGTTTTTCAACATCTGCTCAAGGCACAGAGATGTGCTGCTATGATCAAGGCTGAGCTGCTGCTTCAGGAAATGCAATGGAAGAATTTCCATAGAATATTTTGTGTTGGAAGGGACCTTAAAGCACATCCGGTTCCAACCCCCTGCCACAGGTAGGGACACCTTCCACCAGAGCAGGTTGCTCTAAGCCCCTGTGTCCAACCTGGCCTTGAACACTGCCAGTGATGGGGCAGTCACTGCTTCTCTGGGCACCGTGTGCCAGTGCCTCAGCACCCCCACAGGGAAGAACTGCCTAAGAGCTCATCTCAATCTAAATAATATCTGATCTAAATTCCTTGTTTGCCTTGTTGTAGCCGGGACCCCAGTGGAAACCCTGAATTTGGGGGAGGGTGGAGGAGCACATTTGCATTGCTCTTGGTTCTTCCTTGTGGCTGAGTGAGTCAGTCTGAATCTGGCTCTATTTAGCCAGGCCCAGAGATGAAGTTTCCTCACCTGTGATCTCCCAGTGTTGGCGTTTCCTTCCCAGCTTTCCCTCAAAATCAATGGTGCATGCAGAATTGCTTTCTCCTGCCTGCTTTAAAGCTCACAGAGACACTTCAGTGCTCTGGAGGTCCTCTTAAATGGGTGTTCCTTGGATTTTTTATTATGGAAGCCTTCCAGTTTTACAGTACTAAAAGTCACTGTTGGATGACAGTATTTTCTTGTGCATTATGTGTTTTCACTTATTACTTCAAATATTTTGCCTTCCTCTGCAATTTTCTTCTGTATTTTATTCTGAAATGGTCTTGCTGTGCCTAAGGATCTTTTGAGCTCTAATAATAATTGTAGGAGCAATAATGTAAATCATCTTGGTGCTGCCTGCATGCATCCAGTAACTTTCTTTGCAATGTTAATAGCAGCTAGACTGGATCAAATGGGGTGTTTTGACATTTTCCTTTGACTTCTCAAAGGAGAATTGCCAGGTATATCTGTCATTCCCAAACATGTGGCAACCCAAATAATTCAGCATGTCACCCGTGGCTACCAGGTGCTACCATCCTCTTAAAGGTTACTGCTGAGACTTTTTTATAGTGGTGTGTTAAATCCAGAAGCTTTGATATAAAAGATGAGTGCTCAAAAATCCCAAACTGTAGCATTCGTTCACTTAAAGCACAGTTCCTGATATTGTGAGGTATCTATGCAGCCTTTGTATAAAGGAAAAGCCTAGAGATGGTATGAATGATCTCTGGCCATGGCAATTTACAATTTTAATATAGAAGAATATCAAATACATGGAAGAAATTGGTTCTAAACTGTCCTGCTTTTGCAGGTGGGTTTTTAGAGGGTTTTTAGACTTGTACAACTTCACACCAGAAGTTGAGTCATGAACACCGTTTCCAGAGCAACAGTTTGGGGCTGCAGCCACATCATCCCTGCCTCTGATGGGAATTATGTACTTGAGATGTAATATTTTCCTGCTTTCAGGTAAGGGTAGGACGTTTTGTAGAGGAGAGGGAAGGGAGGCTGGTGGGTTGTCTGATGAGCTCAGTGCCTGTGGGACTGAGCTTTACTCATCGTGTCTCTGGAAGTCTTGGCTCTGTAACCACAGGCTGGGAGCTGCTCAGATGAAGGTGGTTATTTCTCGTGTGTGTTGAGAACCTGGCAGATCCATACCTCACCTCAAGCCTCTTAGGATCACCATGAATTTCCCAATAGAACACCTGCAAAAGTGTGAAGATCAAATCTTGAAGTGTTGAGATAAGTTTTGTGGGTTTCTGGTTGAGGACACGTAAGGAGAAGGAATATTTCTCATTTTGCCCTAGGTTTGGCTCCTTGATATCACAAAGACAGAAAGGAGGAGGCAATGAGGTCTTATGGCTGCAGAGAAAGTTGATTTGAGACCAGCTGAACAGCAATGGAAAAAAACATCCTTTGATTCCTTCCTCCAGCTTCAAACACTGAGCCATACAAGGATTTACAGAGCAGCACACTTGTGGCTTGTGCAAGTGTCTCATTCCTCTAGAACTTCTGCACTAATTTTATATTGTTGGTATGAAAAAATAAAGCTTTGGCAGGGACCAGGACAAGGTGAAGAAATGCATTGAGCTATTAGAATCACAGAATCATAGAATTATAGAATGATTTGGGTTGAAAAAGACCTTAAGATCCTCTAGATCCAACCCCCTACCATGGGCAGGGACATCTAACACTAGGGTGTCAACTTCAAGAGGAAACATGGCTGATACAGCCATTGAGCATCCCTTAGGAGGTTGGTGTGGAGCTCCTGGGGATGCTGTTGCTGGGTTGAGCTGGCTGCAAGTGGCTTTGGAAGTGATGAGTGATGGGTTCTGTCACTGATGGACATTGCTGTACAAAATGCCTCATTGGTACTTGTGCATTTGAGAGTTGATGGGCCAGTGCATCATTTGGAAGAGAAAATGGACAGATGGAAATGCAAATTTGGGTGAAATATAGAGCCTGCACTTCTAAAACTGCCCATGTTCTGGGCTGGACAACTAAGAGGAGATCAAATGGATCAAAATAAGCTTCTTTGAGAGCAGGAATACTACTTGGAGGGAAGAGAAAGGCAGTAGCCCTGGAGGGGTTTATCTGTATCTCCTTATTGGGAATTAGGCAGCATTATCAGACAGCCTCTCCTAAGAGGCTGATTTACCGATGGAGAAATAATGGATGGGTCTTGAAGCAAGGAGCTGCACTTGGATCACACCTTGGGCACCCATTTTGTGAATCACAGTAGCGAAGTGGCTGCCTCCAGGCATCCCCCCCCCCTTTTGTGCACAATGAGCATCTCTGCTGTTATTAATGTGCTGGCCAGCAATAAACTGGCATTGCCCCATAGCACCCATCTATGTCCCTGATAAATGCCGTACCCTCACATCCCCTGGGCAGGACCTCAATCTTCATTGCCATTGCTTTGTTCTCTTCCTTTTCCATGTTATAGAAGACCGTGTCTGCAGCCTCCTATCTTCAGTTCCTTTCTGCGTCTCTCTTCATTGTTCCTGGGCTCTGTTTACAAGCTGTAAGTGCAGCCACTGCCCAGAATGTGCTGGGCTTTTGTTAGTGTCTCGGAGCCACTTGAAGTGATTTTCAGACTGAAGCTTGAGCCAAACTCTCAGTGATGGTCCTTTGTAGAAATGGGATTTTGGGCAAGTTTTTCAGGCTGTCCTAAATCCCATTTCTGAAATGGCTGAGGCTGCTGGGGCAGAGGTGGAATTGATCTGCATGAGTCTGGCCAGAGGCTTTTAAAGATGCTGGTCACACCGAGGGACTTCATAGTGAGTGACTTCCAGCCCCTGAGCTCAGGGCTCTATTTGAGGTGTTTAAATGTTCTTCAGGTCCTATAGCTCAGACCTCATTGGCAGCCCTTGGAAATTAAAGTCCTCCATAAAACAGAATTCAGGCTTCCAAAATCACTTTTGAAATGTTGCTTAATAAATCTTGCATCTTTATTTCTCTTTACCTGGACTTTCCATAGCAAGTTTTCTTTCCTAACTCTCCTGGCATCTTCAGATGCTGGTTCCTTTTCATTTTAGGTGTTAATTATTTCCTCACAGCATTAAGTGCTTCAGCAAGCTGAGCAGGCTTGCTCGCTCTTCTTTTATAACTCCATCCCATCAAATAGTCATGATCACTTTGGCTCATTACACTTGATATCCTGGACTCTAACCGATAGCATGCTGCCAAGCCCAAACATCCCTGGAACTTCTTGCTGCTAATTCCAAATATCAGAGAAGATTTCTAGAGTCAGGCAAGAAATGCTGTATGGTTTTCCCCCCACTACCTTGACGCTTTTCCAAGGGAGGTTTTTCAGCCAGATGTGGTGTTGAGGAGGTTTGGGAGTGCTGAGAAAGAGCCCAGGTAGCAACAGGGCACAGGTCCTGAAGGGATGCTCTCAGCTGAAGGAAAGCTCCAGCTGATAAAGGTCTTGCCATCCCTGTTAGCACTTGATCATTTCAATCTGGATTTTGACACTGCGTCCCTCTCCAGTCCTAAGATAATGGAAAAGGGAATTATATGTATTTGAAAAGAAATTGCATCACTTTGACAGAAGTCAAGAGCAATTGTACTGAAGCAGGGTTTGTTACCTTGTCTTGTATCGCCGAATGATCGGGCAGGACTTTAATTTGAACTTGACTTTGTCCCTTTAATAGAAATGTGTTACGCCATGTCTAATGCTTTATCAGCACCTGTAACACCATCAGACATATGAGGAATATTATGACATGGAATTTTTTAATGGAAAATAGCTGCTATTATTTTGGAGCAAATCCCATCTTAAATGGATTGAGCTCCCAAAAAACCCAACCTTTTGGATTATTATTATTATTAATAATAATTTTAAGTGGATCATTAAATGAATTGGCATTGAAATTATGTCCACAGAGAGAGACTTTGTTGCAAACCTGAAACCTCCCTCACTTGAGTGTGCACCAGAGGGCACTGCATGATCCGCTAGGAAACATGGACAAACAGCCAGGATTTGGGGTTTTTTGCATGTAGGAAGCATTTGTGCTCACATTTGGAGGACTTCCCTGGCTGGTGCAAGCAAGATGACAAGGTTGGAGAGTCAGAGAAGCCTTTTTTGACGCTTAATTGTGCCATGGAAGTTGTGCAGGTAGCACGGAGCCCCTTAATGCTGTTGGCGTGTGCCCCAAGTAGCAGTCACCATGTAACAGTGATACCAGTAAAGGATTAATACAGAATGTGGCTATAAAAATAATAATAATGTGATCACTACTATTAATAGTAGTTTTATGGGAAACTGGAATGGGACTAATGCCCAGAACCTTCCATTGTCAGTTCAACCTGGGAAATAAGCTTCCTGTATTTCAAGGGGTTACTGTGCAAGTTCGCATCTCTGCAGTGCAGCATCGCACTGGTGTGATGGTCCTGTGGCAGGTACCCTGGCAGTGCTTGTGGTGCCTCATTTCCTCTGAACTTGACGATTCCTGCAATCCAAATAAGCCCCCTAGGACCGAGGTTTCATTTTTAGCACATCACAGTCCTGCCCTGTGCAAGCCAGGCTGCTTCTGATGCTGCCAGGAGCTATAAAGGAGTAATTGAGCTGGAACCCACTCCTGCACCTGCTTTGTATTAATTGTGGGCAAAATCCTGAGGCTTTTAGTCACTTGCTGAACAACCACAGGTGGAAAAATGCTTCTAGGGGAGGAAGTGTTTGCAAGGGTTGTCTACAGATGTCTCCTTGGATAACCCTTCAGGGAGGGGAGTGTAGTGGGACCCCCTGTCTTTGCTTGTGTAAAGGCCAGGGCATTGTACCTAAGTACCCTCCAAGCTGTGGATTTCCTGCATGGAAAGGTGTGCTTATCCACTGAGGATGCTCCTACATGGGCCTGTAAATCTATCTGGAAAAAAATTCCCAGGCCCTCTCCCAATTCCTTCATTATGGCCTTTAGCATGTGGTTCAATGTGACAGTCTTGAATATTTTGTCTAAGCCTGTGCCATGGGAGCAGGCTGGAAACAAAGACCTTTGGCTGACTGCATATCCAGGAACAAGTCATTATCTGGATTTCTCCCCATGCCTTATTGCCACCATCCTGACCCTGTGCCTTGGGGGTGCCCAATGATTCCAGCATCCCTTTTTTCCTTAGCATTCTTTCACGTGTTTCTTCATGGTCCCACTCCCAGTTATGGATGGTCCCTCTGGTAGCCTGGGACCAGGCTGGAAGAGCTTCATCATGAGTGTCCCTTCTGGGAGTTCCTCTGCCCAGCCAACCTGTCAGGCTCCATAGCAAGAACTGTCCCTCCTTGGATGGTCCCTTCTGACCGCCCACCTCCTCTACCAAAACCATGAGCCAAAATATATTCAAAGGTGTCTCTCTTGCAGACCAGGTCCTCTCATATCTTCTGTCCCTGAGGACATCCTGGGTGGCTGCAGCATGGCCAGAAGGTTGTGGATGAATGGTTGTGCATGCCCAGAGAAGCTGTGGCCATCCCATCAGGGCCAGGTTGGAAGAGGTTTGAAGCAACCTGCTCTAGTGGAAGGTGTCCTTTCCTGTGATTGGAACCAGGGGTTGGAACTAGATGAGCTTTAAGTTCCCTTTCAGCACAAATAATTCTATAATTTTAAGGTCAGCAGCTAAGCTCTGGGGCTCCATGTCATCTGCCTGTTCTTCCCAGGTCATTCAAGTTTATTTCCATCCTATCACTTCATCTGCTCACATTCTGGACCCACAAGCATCGTTCAATTCAAGAATGCTGGGGCATCCACAGGCTGCTCTCTTTGTGCCTCTGTGATAGCTGGTGAGGGGCAGTCAGAAGAGAGGTTTCCCAGGAGACTGATGAGGGGTTAGAGATGCATGAAGGGTTATTCTTTGCACTTCAGGGCAGAATTGAGATGCAGCAATCTCAATAAACTAATGGGAAGCTCTGTATGTTGATATTTGTTGCTGTCTTGTCTTAGTCCTTCAATTATTTGATTCATTCACATTTAGTGTAAGTACAGGAATAACCCAAAATGAGGATTTAGGAAGGAGAATCTCATACTCTTTAATTTTAATCTAAAATGCATTCAGAAAATTCTCTCTGGTGATTGAGGGGAGGCGATCTGGGTAAAGACACGGGCATGGGGCAGTAGCCCAGGAGTGGATGGGGCAGCCGGAGCAAACACTTTGAATAAACCCAGCACATTTCTCTTTCTCCTCTCTTCTCAAGACCCCTCAATGAGCTCTTCCTCCCAGCCTTGCAGGTTTAACTTTCTTTTTTTTCTTTTTTTTTCTTTCCCAAGCAGACACTCAGGACATCTCTCTGCTGGGGACTGCATTAACAGATGAATAGAGGCAGATGAACATGAATGCCACATCTGCCTGCATGCCAGGTAAAAAATGAGGGTGCACCATCCAATCTCTGTTGTTTCCTCACACTTTCTGAACCCTCTGCACCTCCTGGTAGATACTAGAGCTGGAGGGATCCAACCCTGCCCTGAGCAGAACCAGGCAGAGCCCTGCATGAGTGCCCTGGGGTTATTGCAAGGCACAGACCATCAAACTGCTTCTGGGCTTTCCTTGGTGTGCAAGTCAGGCAGGCCCCTGGTATTTTTCCTTTGAGTTTGAGGTTTCTTTTTGTGTGGTAGAGGAAACACCAGTTGGAACTGGTATTTCTGGTGAGATGACCCCTTTCTAGGGTTCAGATCCGCACCAAAAGCAGCCTGAAACTGCAGGGGGAAAAGTGCAGGGTGACAAAACTTCTCCTCTTGGCTCACCCACCATGCTGTGGGGTAAAGGTAAATGAACCTGGAGGTGACTTTGCAGCCCCTCCACCAGGCACTGCAGACCACCTTGAGCAGGGCTGGTCTATCCCTGCTGCCTATGAGTGCTGAACCTGGGCAGGCAGCTCAGCACATGACGTGATGGCCATCCTGGTGGGACAGCACCTTCCACCCAGCACACAACAGTGAAGATAACTTGCTGCACTGGTTTCTACCCTGGGATCCCAAAATGAGGCCAGATTTAGCATAGGTTGCGATTGCTGTGCTAAAAGGATGACGCAGAACCATTGCCATGGAGACAGAAAGCCAAGGTAAGCAGCCACTCTGCTCCTGGCAGCATCCTGGCAGCAGAGGCTTCACTCCTGGTCCTGCAGCTTCTGCTTGGAGCAAGTGGGGGAAGATGAATTCCCCCAGCTGCACAGTTTGCCGTTGTTTGCTGGTGCTTTTGTTTTAAGTAGATGCCTCTGCTTTGTATGGGATGTAAATATTCAAGCATAGGTTGGAACCTTCCCTCCTCCTTCTTCTTTTCCTCCTGTGCGCACTTGTGTGCTGGCTTCTCAGTGAGCAAACACAGGTTGCGCAGTGTGCGGCCGGATGCAGTTACGCAATTTGGTAGTGTTAAGTTCTGCTTAGCATGTTCATAATAATAGCACCACTTCAAAGAATTGCTTAATGAGTCTTTTGCTGAGTGCTCAGAGTTGTTCACATGAGAGCAGAGCAGGAGCTCATAAAAACCCAGTTAGCAGCTGCAAGCACACTGTGGATCTTGAAACCCCAGGCAGGGTTTTGTGGAGCAGGCAGCAGCCCAGGGGCACAGCATGCTTTGCTGCAACACCCACCACACCAGTATCCACCCTAAATCACAGCAGAGAGTGAGCATGGACAGGCTGGAAAGTGCTTGGAAGTCCCTCTGCTTGCCAGGATGCATACTTCTCTTAGGAAGAATGGTGTCAAACTTTCTTACCCTTCCTGAGAATGCTTTCACATAGCCAGCATAGGATGCTGAGACTGGGTTCTGGTGCTGATGGGGACCCTAACCCCTGAGCAGGTACTGCAGCCACATGCAGATAGCTGAGCACCCTTTAACAGCAGAAGCTGGTCTCCCAACAACTAGGCTTGATGCCTATTGTTGAAGGTTCACATTTTCCATCCCAGGCTGGGTCTACACTGGCATCCCCAGGAGAGGGTTCCTGGTGCTGGGTGTTTGCTGCTCAAGAGCTGGGTTTGGCCACACTGAATGGAATGCTGGTAAAACAGCACGTGGTAAAACCATGTGAATGGGGAGGTAGGTGCTAAGGTCTTGTAATGGAACCAGATTCTTGGCTTTCTTCATAGTACATGTGGGTGCAGGCTGCTCTGTGTCCTCCTAACACAGCAAAAGAGAACAAAATGACCTGACCACAAATATATGAAACATGCATGAGGGGTAAAATACTGTGTGCTCTTTGAAGAGATTCTCTTTGGCTTTCCCCTCCTGTAGGCAAAGCCTGGCTTTGAGTGCTAAAGGGATGGTGATCACATTATAGCCACAGCGCAGGTTGGCAGGTGGGAATTGCTGTGATGGATGAGCCCTGCAAATCCATCCAGTCCTGAAGGTGTTACGCAGAGAGGTCATGCTCAGGAGCAGAACAGATTGCATTGACCAAGCCTTGGTGGGTTTTATTTGAATGTTTTCCTGATTTAAGAGAACTTGAAGTTTTCTCACTCTTTCACTAACTCAGTTGAAGGTGGCAAAAGCAGCCAAATAACTCTGAGGACAGCAGAATTGTCAAGACCTGCTTTCCTATGGAATTAAAGCCTTAAACTCTTTACCCAGTAATCTTAGCTCATTCCCTTGTCCCCCACTAGATTGGCAGGGCAGGTGGCACCATGTAGTACTGCTGGTTGACAACTATGTTTGCTGATGGATTGGACAGGAGATGTCTTGCATATGACAGAGTTTAATTTGCCTCTTCCCTTAGGGACCTTATTTTTGGGCTTTCTTCCTTATCCAGCCACTTGTCATAAAACTTGCTGGAAGTGTAGATCATTGAGATCTCTTGCTGTGGTGTGAAACTGAGTTTGAATTTTACTTGGCCAATATATGCAAAATTATTTTAGTGAAGAAGGACAGACAGTTAACTGAGTGGATGCACTTGCTCTGTGATCTTGGCTTTTCCTTAGACTCAAGCTAGGAATAGCCATAAAATGAGAAGTAGTTAATAAAACTGTCAGTAAAGAGCTTCCATTTTTTTCTTTAACATTTTGAAAACTACAACTAGCCTATCAATACGATTTCTTCTCTTCTACTGTTAGAAGGTGATTCATGTCCTGAAGCAGGATGATTTAGGTCTCTTTCACATTTCCCTTTCAAACTGTTTGCCAGTGGAAATAGTGATTCCCATCATTTACACACGTGCAGTCCTTCCCTGGGTTCTGCTTATACCTTGCTGTCAGTATGTCTTGCACAAAACATCACCCACTAATTGTGGAAACAAAAAACTCCTTTCTTTTGTTTTCAATTGTGAACAGCCATTAGCTGGAGCACAGGTCCTGGGGTTTTATGGATCTTCACCCTATTCCCTTGCACTAGTCCTAGTAAATTTAGTGTTCTGCTGATTTCTGTCTTGCAAGCTTAGATGAAGCTTTTTGCCAGATTTGCAACTTTTGAAAGGCTCTCTCCTTGAACAGGGTCAGGCTAAAGCCTTTCTGGCTGGGCACAACCCCACCAAATATTGCTAACTTGCCTCCAGGAATTCAGAAGCCATTGAGACAGATGGACACATGCACATCCACATGGCATGAATGTAGTTTCATTTGCAAACCTGGGTAAAAAATCATGATTACATTAGTTAGGTACCCCTTTAATCTGTAAGATAGGTGAGAACTTTCTCCGTGGTCTGGTCTTGGGCATCAGTGTCCAAATAGGATTTAGAAAGTCAGCAAAAGGAGGCTTTAGGGGCAGATAAAGAAAAGTGGATTAATCATCAGCTCGTCCATGTTTCACTAGCTTTTTTTGTTTGTTTCCAAATTCCTTTTGAAGTTCTAAATAATCCCTTGTGACACTTGGTGGAAGCAAATAAGGTTTTCAAAGCTTTTCATTTGAATTCAGGAGACCAAAACTCTGCCTACAGGTTTCCAGCATGTTTTATTCTCTTTACTTTTCATCTTTATTAAAGGGCTGTAATTTGTGTGATTAATTGCAAATGCATATGGCTATATTCTTGGCCTTACACAATGTTGTGCTTTGAGAGTCCATTGTCTGCCCAGAGCAGATATACTGAATTCTGCTTCCATGTCAGCAGAAAAAGGGTTTTCATATAGAAGTCTCCTTGGATTATGGATTAATTAAATCAGAGTTAAGGTCTCCAGCCAGCATGGCTGTTCTGTAGCAATTTGTTATATTAGTGAAACTCTTTAGTCTGTGCTGTGAGAACCACTGACTGAGAGAAGCAGCAATGGGGTCTTCTAGCCTCAAAACTACACAGGTGTGAAGATGGCTTCTCCTCCAGAAAACATGATGTAGAGAAACAAGATGTATCCTCATGCATCGAAACCACACACTGGTGACAAAAGTTAACACTTTGGCTTGAGAGCAGAAGGGTCAACTTATCTGTGTGTTCAGCCATCTCTGGCTTTCCTCACCTTTGGGTTTGAGAAGGAATTTAACAGCAATGTGATGTGGATTTTGGACAAGATCCTGCACCGCTCTGTATCCAACTGACGGGCTTTCTGCCACTCCACTGCTTGGATTGCATGTGATCTCAGCCTCTGTGCCCTTTCCACCCTGCCCAGCTGCAATCAGACCCAAGAATCTGGGGAAGGATGCTAGAGCTGATGTAAATAAGAGAGATGCCATGTGAAAGGGCAAGTGGTGCCCCTGCTTACTGCAGACTCTGGGTGCTCTGTCAAAATAAATAGACCAAAGGTCTGATCCAGCCTAGCAGCTTCTCTCACCTGAAGTGCCTTTGCTTTGGTGCTTTTTATGTGTTGCTGTAATGCCCTGCTCTATCTTTTCATCTCATCATCAGAACCCCACTGCTCTCCCAAGTGTCAGGAGAAGCTATCCTTGAACATCCTCATTGGCAATAGAATCAAACACCATTTCCACAAAAAAAACGGCAACTGACCAGAAGTAAAATGAGCTGCTGACCGAGCAGTGCTGCAACCTCCCAAGCTCAGCTGGGTCTAGCATTGCCAGCACTTGGTAATGGAAATACCTGAAAACACTGAATTCTGCCCCAGATTAAATATCTCCCTAGCTGCAAGGTTTTCAGGAGACTTGTTGCCCTCCAGAAACAGGACCAAATGCAAGATTCAGGTTGCTGTAGAAAAGAAGACATGAGAACACCTTCAATGAACCAAACCACGACTAATGGCATGCAATAAACCCAACACTGAAATCATGGCAAATGAAGGATTTTGAGCTCATTGTGGAAAGAAGACCTCCTGTGTCATTGCCATGTCTCAGCTCACTATAAAGAAAAGGGAAGAGGTTAGTATTCAACAGTCAAAAGCCAAAAGATTCAAGAATCCAGGGTGGAATCACACAGAGGTTTATTTGCCCCTTACCATAGACTTCCAGGTTGACCAAAATGAATAAAGTCAATGCAGGGTTCATTTCAGAAACATGAGTCTGTGGCTGAAAATACAAACAAGGCTGAGGATCTTCCAAATACTGCACAGCCAGGAGATGCTGCTCGAGCCTGGCCAAGCCTGTGCCTGACCGCCAAGGCATTTGATCTGGAAATCAGACGTAGCACACATCATCACTATGAAAAATATCACACGTGGTCTATACTTCAGGCTACTTTCCAGTATCTCAAGGAAGGGATCTTTTAATTGAAAGCCTTAATGTTTCTCGTTATATTCAAAATTAGAGCAGAACAGTAATAAAATTGGTCATGGGATTGAGACAAGCTTTAAGGGAGAGAAGGAAATTTATTCTTCATTTTTTACTTTGGAGCATCCTTTAGGAGCCCATGAATGTTGAATACGTCAGTGCAAGGACTGATAATTAAAGGAACAACAATCTCATGTCTCAGTGATACGCACACAAGACCAACTGCTCAGGTTGGACTCTGGAGTCTGTGGGGACACACTATTTTTGCTGGCATTTCACCTCTGTCTGGTACACCTCATTATTTAGAAAAGCATTTTCCAACCAGGCTCTGCCAAGGAATGCCTTACCTAGCAATTTGCAGCTGATAGCTAACATCAGCGTTGGCCTGGGAAATTGTATTCGTGCTTGTTATCAGATTGATTTTGAAGGAAGACGTGGAGGTGTTCACATAGATTTTAAGTGATTTAAACAGATATGTTTTAGGGTGAAACCCTTCAGCCACCACCAGAAGACCTTGCAGAGCAATGGTAATGCTCCAGCAAACCCAGTCGCCACAGGTCAATGGGACTCACAGCTGTGCTTTCCCAAGACTTGGGGGAAAAAGGCTCCAAAACTGCTTCCTCTCCACTTCCAGGAGCCAGATGGATGTCAACAGGCCATGGTGATGAGACAGAGCCGCTTCGCTCCCTGGTGTGGCCTCCAGCCAAGCAGACGCCTCGTCATGCTGCTCTGCAGAGCCGGCGGCAGCCCCTTCGCCAGCAGTGTCTCGCCGGGTGCTGACGATGGTTCAGAACATTGTCTTGAAGAAGGGAGTCTCCAACTTGACTGTGGTTTTCCTAACCAGGCTCAAATTGTGCTTCCCATCCCTCCACATCCTTCCTCCCTCCATGTTGGTAGGCTTCTCATTCGTTAAAAAACTGCTAATTATCTCAGCAGTCTGGAACTGGGTTGCAGCATGGAATTAAAACCAGCTTTTTGTTCTGGCATCCACCACCTCATGTAATTAATGAGACAAGAGAAAGCCAGAACATGCAGGTCAGCCCTGTGTGCAAGGAAGGGATTGATCAGACATGGCCAGTGCCGGAGATCATGGTCAGGATGTTCGGCCTCAGCAAGGGTGCATTGCATTTTGGGACCAACTGAAAGAAAAGGAGAAGATTCGGCTTTCTGTCCTGGTTGTTCCTCTTGTTCTTCCTCATTTAACTCATAATCTGGACCAAGTAGTGCTCAGTTAAAACTTTGCACCCAATCTTCAGCCCCACTGTTTTGGAATAGGAATGGGGAAGTAGTCCAGCAAGGCTTGACGGAGTGTTTTGACCATCCGTGCTGAGCAGATTGGGATGATCTGAGGGCACGGACTGTTGCAGATGGGCATTTTGATGGAGGTCTGGAAAATGGCAGAAGGAACCTGAAACTGAAGGAGAGATCAGTGCCGCCAGCATGCCCGCCAGCACGACGTCCTCTGCGTGCTGCCTTGGCACGAGCAAGCAGCCATCTAATCCAAATGGAAATGCCTCCCTGCTTGCTGGCTGGAGGCAGGAGAAGGCTGAGGACCCCGTCTTGCAGAGCTGAGCTGGGGTGACGCAACCCTTCCCCACAGCTACCCTCCACTCAGATTCTGGGCTGGTGATGGAGTGGCAATGCCTTTGAGCACTGTCGCAGAGCAGTGGCAGCACCAGGACAAAGGGGACATGACTCCTAACTCACCAGAGCATTGGTAGAGTGCAAACTTTGCCTGTAGAAGCGCTCAGACTCCCCTCGCCCACCTCTCTGCCAGGAGCATCCCTGCTTGCCACCCACTGTGCCTGCTCTCCAGAGCACTGAACTACAATTTGTTGCTGCTGCCACTGAGTAGCTACTGTTGCTGCTTTCTACGGACTTGCTCAGCTGCCAGGATGCCCCTGATGGGCTGCAAGCTGCCGCCGGAACTGTCAGGCCAAGGTGGGAAAGCGTCGCTCCTGGGGGAGCAGCAAAACCGAATTGGGGTTCTAGCCCTTTAAATCCAATCTGGTACTGCAAAAAAACGGGCGAGCAGCAGGAGAGAGCCTTCAGACTCTTTTAATTAAAGCTTGTACCATATTCCGTCTTCCCAAGTCACAGCAGTCACTTCTTCAGGACATCTCAGGGCTCGCCGGCACCGCGGCATGGATGGGGGGAGTCGCTCACCTGGGACCGGCGGCAGTAGGTACGCACGGGGCTGCTTGCATGGCTTCTCCCCCTCTCCTCGTTGTCAGCTGGAAGCATCCCCCTTTTTTCTTCCCGTGTCTTTTCCTTTGCCGAAAAGTCTCACGCTTTGCTTCTGGCTCATGGGGACGGAGGCTGGAGGCACCCTCCTGCAGCACGCCTTGGGGCAAGGGGCTCCCTGTCCTGACACCGCTGCTCTCCTCCCTCCCTTCCAAATAATTAAGTGCATGACCTAGAGCTGGGGTTTTTCCCCCTTGCTCCTTAAATCAAAATGCTGCTATTCAGCAGAAGATAAGTTGGGATGCCTGTTTTATAAATCACTGCAGAAGTTGGTCCCTGCCACGCTTTTACTGACGATTGCCCCCACTGGCTCTGCTCCCGGCTCCTTTCCCCTCTGCCTCCCCCTTGTAAGTACACCAGGTTAAGAGAGTTTTCCCATATCCTTTCATGCGCATTGCACTCTCAATGCAGAGCATTTCTTAAAAGCTTCAAGGACTGAATACTGGGGTTATTAGGAAAGACAGCATTGTATTTACTCTGGAGTCTTCTCTCTTCAGCAGTAAAACCCATAGCAGCCTTAGCTGGCCTTATAAATTGCCCTTCAGAAGGAACATTGTGCACAGAGGCATTTAGCTGCTAACTGTCTCAATCACTGATCGATTTTTCTCTCCCTCCTCCTCCTAACTGAGTGATCCTTTAATTTGTATTTCCACGCAAAACAGCTATCTCTTTAAATTATGTATTGCTGCTTCTTCGTCACTGTTTCAGGTTGGTGCACCATGAGGGTGCCCTGACCTTAATAAGAGCTTGTTTTCCTCTTTGCAGCCAGGTCCCAGGTGAGTGTGGGTCCCAAGGAGCCTCTCTCCTACATGGATTCCTGGAGGGGAACAGACGCTGTGCCAGGAAAACATTTATCCTGGTGCCTATCTGAGTTTAATAACACTTCTGACAAACAGCAGACCTTCTCAGGGTTTGAAATAGGGCTGAAAAAGCATCCACTAATCTCCCTGAAAAGTGCTAACTGGTGGTCACCACTCTCAGTAAATCAGGAGATGAGCTGTTTATGTATGACATGTTGAAATCTTAGCACAGGAGAAAAAAATCCTTCTGCTAATCCACCAGCAAAAAACTCTGCCTTGCTGTCATTTCACAGGCTTGTGTGGGGGATATTGCGAACACAGCACTGCTCAAAGCACACAGGGTTTTGGGAACTGTCGGGGGTGCAGGGTCAAGGAAAGGGGCTTTTTTCTCACTGATGCTACTTGATGTAAATGAGAGAGCAATGGGACGGAGAACTTACAAGTGAGCAAGGCAAGTGGAGCTGTGTATCAGTGTCTGAGCTGCTGAGCAGGAGCACCTGGAGGGATGAGGTGGTTGGTGGGCAGAGGGGTGTTTTGACTTGAGCAGTCAAAGAAATGAAACTTAGGAGGAGGCACAGTGGAGATGCCAGGACCGGGTGGAACCTGCGGCACGGCTGTTAACTTATAGGGGTGCGGGGCTGCGGGGGAAAAGAAACATCTTGTACCCTGGGCTTTTGCAGTGATCAGTTTTCCTGTCTGAGGTTGCTTCTGTCATTGGTTCCCATCTCTCTGGTAGCAATTTAACCACTTGTGACTTTTGATGACATGAGGAAGGAGCTTGTCCGATGCAACCAAGAATTGGGATAATAGCTCCCTTGTTCCCAGTTGCAGCAGGAGAGCAAAAGACTTGGCAAGGAAACCTGAAAGTGCCTGAAAGTCAAAAAACCTGTTCCTGTTCTCTGAGTGGGGCTGCAGACAAACTCTTCTTGGGTGAAGCCCCTGACGCCTGTTTCCTTCACCTTGAGTTGCTGGAAACCCCAGAGTTGGATTTGAAAACCACCGACAGATACAAGTGGAGTGAGGAAAGATGAACAAGATGTACATCTCCTTTCGGCAAAGTGACTCAAGCCTCTCAAGCATCCGGAGGGTGGGGAGCAATTATTTATAGTGCCATCAGCAGAAATTTTAGAATGAAATGAAAGGCTGAAAAGTTTGCTGACTGTTAGGGAATGTGTCCTGGCATGGATTGATATTTCCTGGGCCCAGCCATTTGCATCTCCAGCGCTACCAAGTGCGCAGTCTGGAGACCCTGCAAAGCCTCCCTGGGGTGGGACTTCACTGAACATGATAGGCAGCGATAAGGACCTGAACCCATCTGGAGGACAGACTTTAAATGTCACCTACAACTTCCACCCTGAGCCACCTCTGCTGCCCAAGCCTGGATTTATCTCTTGGTGGATATCTGAACTTTGATGGGAGCGGCGCTCTGCGGCAGGGAAGGGCTGGGTGGCCAGGTTTGGCTTTTTCATTCTGATCCTATGAACACTAAGATTAAAGCTGTGGAGGGGGAAGGGGTGGTTATTTTCAAGATCAACAGTTATTGTAACTTAGTGCTTAGCCCTTCATAATTAAGGTCTGTGTTCTACGTTTCAGAACCACTCTTGACCCACGATGAGAAAAGGAGTTAGAGGAATTGGCAGGCAGAGAATCACTCACCTGGCATCACTCAAATTAAAGATGACCTGCATAAGATTTTCTCTTCTGAATTGAGAAAATTGAGTCTGGACTCCTCTTTGCAGCTTTGTGGTGATGAAAGGCCTCTTTTTTTCTGGTTTTTTTTTTGTTTGTTTTTTTTTTCTCCCTTTCTTTTCTTCACAGTAAATGATGAGTTTTATCAAGCTTATCTCTACCTATCTGGGCAGATGTACTGGAGGGCTGAGATGGCCACTGAGATTGTTACAGGGTGAATTTGAACCTCACAAGCCTTCAGCAAGTTTCACAGTCACCAGCATCCTGCACAAATTAACTGTGCAATGAGTTCTCTGCAGTCCCAGAGCTCCTTCCTCTCCTCAGGCTACTTGATAACACTGTGAGAGACCAGTCCCCAAACAGCCTCAAAGATCAGGCCTTCATAAAAGTCCCACAAGGCAATTTGCTCCGTCTTGCCCTGCCCGTCAGTCTCCAACCATCTGAGATCTTCCTAGTACAAACAAGACCCGAATTTCTGAGGAACAAGCAGAAATTATTGTAGGTAATAACCTTTCCTGCTTCCTTCACCCCGTACACTGTAAAGAGAACAAACACAAAAAGCATAGCTCTCATTTTTGCTGTTTCTTTGCTAGCCACCTTTAAACGAAAGAGAAATAGCAGTGTATCTGGAGCAGGAAGGGACCAAAAAGGATCTGACTGAGATAAAACCTAAATTTACTCCTTCTAGCTGCTGGAGTTTAATATATTCTTCTATTCAGAGCAAGGGATGTATGTCAACCTCATTCTACATCTCTGGCAGGGTATTACAGCTTGAATTAGTATGATAAATTAAAAACAGTCATAAAATTCTCGAGGTCTTAAATCATAAAACTATATCCTGTGTATGAATTTGTACAGTCATTAAGCAAAATGTTGGAGATATAAACACTAGCTTTGTGTGTCAGTGTAGCAGGATGGGAGCAGTCACGTCCAGGGGACTTGGCATGATCCAGGTGTGGCTCATACTGATCATCTTTACTGATCACCTGGATGTTTTAGCTGGCTTCAGGTCACCTTTCAGGCTAATCCACTGTCTGATGTGGTCTTCTCTTCTTTGATTGTCTATCTTTTTTTTTTAATTCCTTCATGGTATGTTTTTCCCCTTTAAACATCAGAAGCTGTCAGTGTATTATTTAAAACCTATACTTTAATGGAAGGAGGTGAGATGCTGCACAATGTAAACCTTGTTTTCCATGGCCATCCAGAGACTGCCAAAAATCAATTATCTGCTAGAGGCTGATCTTTAAAAAAGTTAAGCCAAATTGTATCAAAACCCCTGGGGAACGTTGAAAGTGGGTTTTCAAGAAAGTCATGTATGGGTATTGCCCAGATAGATATAAGTCTCACCTTATGAATCCTTCTGTGCGGTGACCTAGTGTGCTCAGGAACTGAATTATTCTGAATTAGTGCTGGCTCTGGCCAAAGCATTGACTCCAGTTTAACTGAGTGCTTTGGAAGCCTAAGGCATTGTTTCAGAGTGGATTAGAAAGCCCTTAAGAACTGCACGTTCTTTACCGGAAGATGGTGGGATGCCTTCAGGTGATTTTGCAAAGGTTTCTCTTGGTAACTCTACTACAAGAGTAAAGACATACCTGTAGTGGAACAGTAATCTACTGAAAATGTGTTTTCCTTTTTGCTCCTTCATAAGAACACCGTTGGAAAGCAGCTTATGAAGCTGGGAAAGGATTCACTTGAGAAGAGTAAAGTTCTTGCAGGGTTCAAGAGCAAGAAAATTGTGCTACAGGACAGGCGATATCATGGAGGAGACACTGAGCCTGGTGGCTGTATCAATTCCTTTTGCTCATAATGATGTTAGCACCGTTAACAACACCACTGAATGATTCCAGACCTACAGCCATACCCAGTGGTTGGTTGCTAGTGCGTCCTGGGAAGTGCAGAAGTTCTGCTGTGGCCAATGGACTGGTGATGGAAATGATGTTATTATGTAAGTGTTATACCTGTTAACATGCTGTCGTGTGTGAGCTGTGACAGTGCTGAGCAGCTTCTATTAGGGTGGAATTGCCCCTTGGCACTACACATGCTGTCCACACCAAGCTGTGTTATTTTTATAAGTTCCTTTCAGTGAGCTTTCCTGCAAACCCCCATGGTTTGGAACTGAAACTGTAGATCCAAGATCCATTGTAATGCCAATAACACAAGTAGGATTAACCCTAACTGATACTGGCCTCAGAGAAAAATACAGAGCAAAGTCTAATGGAGGAGGACCTGGTGCAGCTCTGGGGGACACAACCACCCTCAGCACAGCACCTAGGGCCATGGGGAGGTAGCTGGGCTGTAAGACACAGGCAGGAGACCCACTGCTCCCACTGGATGGAGTGCAGCCTCATGCCTCTGTGCTTTCTGAGTCTCTGATGACTGTACAGAGTGAGAAAGAAGGTTCAAGCTTTTTAGATAGCTCTCAACCATGAAAAATAAGACGAAAGAGTAGATGGGTTCTTTCCTCCACCAGATTGGTCCATGGACTGAAGGTACAATTTTGCTGATCAAAGAAACAAAACCATACAGTGAAGGTTTCTTTATAAAAATGATGGCAGAGTGTGTGAGAGAATGCTGTGCAGCAAGTATAAAGCTGAAGGCACATGGTGGTATTCCCCCTGGTCTTGAGATATGTCCCCAAAGAGAGGTGGGGAACAGTCAACCACAGCAAACACACTCTGCATCAGTGTTTGTTCTGCACAGCAGGCTCTTGATCTAACAGCAGGATACCTGGTCTTCTTCTGGGACCTGAAGAAACCCGAGTCTGCCACAGTGGCTTCCTCTTTCCCTCCCTCCCACCTCCTCCAGCCACTATTACAAGTGTCTGCAGCAGGTCAGAGCAGATAGGAGGGACTCAGGAGCAATCAGGGCTTGGTGAGAACATCTGATGGGGAAAGGTGATTGTCCTTGTCCTTGAGGCCCTCTGCTATTTCTGGGGCCTGCCAGGGGCACCTGGTTATCTTGGGAGCAGGAATTAGTAAGACCAATGCTATCAAAGTATGCAACAAGGCAGAATATCCAGCCTTGCTGTGCAGTTTCTTCAAGACAAGCCCATGAAAGTCCCTAAAAAATTTATTTATTTTATTGTGACAATATGCTTAAGTCAGATTCACGAGAGAGGATTTTAAAGAACAGATTAGCTGAGTTTAATAGTGTGAATTATGAAAAGAACCTGCTCTGTGCAGAGCGCAGGGTCACATTTGATGACTCACTGGGCTTTTTCTTGACCATTAGTTGAACACTTTGTGTCAAAAATGTGATCCACATAAAATTGTTGCAGTCTGATGGAGAATGTCTTCCAGCTCTCAATGTCCAGCAGCTACAGGAAGAAATATTTTCTCCTCTGTCAGCAGAAAAAAGCCACGTAGACTCAGGGCAATGGTAGGAACTCTATGCCTTGATACAGTCACTATAAATAGTGACGACAAATTCGCCTTTCACTTAATATCCTGGGGGAGGGCAAGAGCAGCACATGCATTCTCTTACAACTTCTTAACTTTATCACTCATGGAAGGAAACTTCCTGAGCTAAAAGCTGTGTCTGTCTCTGTTTCAATTCATCCTTGAACATATCTGCTTTTGGTGATTTTCTCCCTTATTTATAGCCATAATTGATAAAAATCGTGGTGCTTTTGAGCACCATCATGTCTTGCAGGAAAAAGTCAGCAACATAATTGTGCACTATTTGCAAAAAAATACTTCCTTGGGCTTTAAGACTTCTCTTGGTAGTTTTATTGGATACCTCATAGAACAGCAAGTGTTTGCTCTCTATTCATGCTGATAGATGCCTCCTACATCCCTTTCAACCACCTTTTTGCCAGACTGAAGGGTCCTGATGTGTTAGCCTATTTTCATGCATAAGCTACTCTGTCTCTGTCCAAGCTCACTTCCTTCCTCTCACCTTTCCTCATTCTGTTGTCTCCTTTCTCTAAGACATTGAACAGAAATTTATTCATCATGAAGGTGCACAATGGATTCAGATAACAACGTACTTTTAGTTTTGTTCTTTATTTCTTCACCAGAAATCTCTAATACTCCATTTACCCATGGCTGTGCTGAACTTGGAGCAGATGTTTTCAAAGCAGCGTTCATATTCCTCCGCTGAAATTCAGCTCCTTTTTTATTCTTCAGACATTGGACTTTGTGAGATTTTTTTTTAAACCAATTCAGATTTTGTTTATAATGATTAATTTTGGGTCATTAAGAAATGTTGCTGTCTCACTCCTTACACACCTCCAGTCCCCAGATGATTTCTTAATATATGAGCTGATCTATTTTACAGGTCACTCTGGGATTGCAATTGCCAGTTGTTTTTTTTTATGAAAACAGGCTGTTTTTCTTTGTTTCCTGCCTTCTTTTCTCATCTCTGTCATAACGAAAAGCAGGACAATTCACTTAACCCTTCTGCTATGACCGGTCTCTTTCAAGCATCTGTTTTGTTCAGTTATCATCTATCAGCCACAGCATCTCTGTGGTGAGTGTCCTTTCTCTAATGTTTCTGAAGATGCTTTATTATTACCTCTTATGTATTTAGAAAGACGTTGTTCAAAACCCTTTTGGCCTGCTATATTGTCCTTCTCCATGCAGTTTGTCATATTCAGGGATCTATTACCTCTTTTAATGAGATTTGTGCTTTTTGAGAGATGCATTTTAACTCTGACTCTGCTGTGGAGCTGCACAAACTATTTTCCTTTTTGGCAGTGTATAATTATGTCAGCTTGCACTACAGAGATTTAAAACATTTTACTCTTAATTTCTTCTTTATTTCAAGCTCCTTCTTATTTTTTAATATACTTTATGTATAGTGTATATATATGTACCTATATATGTATGTGTATATATATTGCTGGAAGAGGGGAGACTGAGATGAGCTCTCAGGCACAAGTTCTTCCCTGTGGGGGTGCTGGAGCGCTGGCACAAGGTGCCCAGAAAAGCTGTGGCTGCCCCATTCCTGGCAGCGTTCAAGGCCAGGTTGGACTGGGCTTGGAGTAACCTGCTCACTAGAGAAAGGTGTCCCTGCCCATGGCAGGGGTTGGAGTTGGATGAGCTTTAAGGTCCCTTCCAACCCAAACCAGTCTGGGATTCTAGGATTCTATGATACATACTATATATACAGCATAGTGTGTGCGTATTTTAGAGAGCATGCCTCAAGTGAGACTGCTAGATGTGGTCTACCCTATGTGTGCCCTGGCATCAGTCAGCCTCCTCCCAACAAAATCTGAGTGATGATTGTATTGATATCCTCACCCAAATGAGTAGCCCCATGATTTGGTTTATAGCAGCAATGAAATCACTGAAGGCAACTGCTCCATACTCTGCTCTACACTCTTCCCCGCTTTGTATAATATTGATCAATCAGCAACAAGTGTAGCTGGTTACCACTTCTCAGAAGGCGGCAGTGCCAGCTGGAGGCTGCTTATAGTCCCTTTTCAGTCCCTGGCCTATAGAACATGAGGCCTTGGAGGGGGACCTGGGTTCCAGCCCTTTGCACCACCGCTGTGTCCCATCCTGACCCAAGGCAAGCCCTATTATTTTCCTGCCTAAACCGCATTTTTAGAAAGCAATAAACCTATTTAGAGGTAGAATCCTCCATAATGAATGAAGTCATAGTATTAACATCAGTGCTTGTATGGGCAATTTAAAAACCCTTTCATTTTCAAGATGTTGCTGCAGGACTATTCAAGTGGAACTAAATTAAATAATAATTGAAAAGTTTGAAGGAAAATGAGTATGGGTGTCGGGGTCAAAATTAAATATGTTTTGCTAACATCTTGCAGAAAAAAATGGATAAAAATTGCAGTGCCCTGTGAGAGATGACTGGCTTTTATTTCAGAGTAAATAAGTAGAATAGGAGCAAAACACAAAAGAGCACAGCTAATAATATGTATAATCAAATGAAAACTTGTATACAGTGATATTGCCTGAGATAAAACTTGAGAGTTTAAAAGCAGAACATGTTTTGTTTACCAAACCCCCAAGAATGTTTGAAAGCACATTTGACTATAATATACATCCCACGCTTTATGGAGTACTTACTTAACATATATAAGCTGGAGAGATGAAGAACCTTTTGACAAATAATGTCTCAAAGCACTGCTGAGAAACATAAGCACAGGAAGAGTTGATTTACAAAACTCAAGAGCTGCTAGCAAAGTCCTGTTTCAGACAAACATGTAACTTCAAATGCAGTAACTTAAATCAACAGCACATGAGCGTACACTGAGGTTAAGCAAGTTCACTGGTGTTTTTACACACCCTCACGTTTGCTTTCCTGAGCCAGGGCAAAGCTGCACGTATGGATCTAGAAGAATAGGACAGTTCTCTGCTTTGCAAGTGATTGCAACAGGAACACCTATTGCTTCATACTTCAACACCCATCATCTTGTTCTCACAATGGCATAGAGAAGCTGTCAGAGGAGCACTATTTAAGATGCCAGGACAGGTGAGTACCAAGGTTTTTGGTATTCAGCACTATGCTTCTGAATGCTGGGATTGAGCCTTAATGCTGTCAGAGCCCTGCAGGCAGTAATTGCTCCAAACATCCTCACCTGGGGCTCAGCCCCACCCCTGCCAGGAGCCCATTTGAGCTCAGCCCTGGGCCTTTATACCCAGTCTGTGCTGTGCTCCAGGTGTGCTACTGCTCAGTTGACTTTTCCTTTCTGGAAGGATCTCAGACCTACATTGCAGGTAACTTTTCCTCCGCTCTGTCTCCTGGTTGGGTGTATACTGTAGCTTTATTTTCAGGCCCATTTGTTCCTGACTGCACTTCTTTTGGGTTAATCTTGGACCTAATTTCTCACCTCCTCTGGGACTTGTGATGTTCTCAACACTCAGCTTTGCCCATCAAGTTCAGATCCTGTAGGACCTCTGATGGTGAAGGCACTCCTGGCACTAGGGACACCCTTGATTCTGCTTTTCTTACCACGAAGTGGAGCTATCTTTGTTGCTACCTGATAAATACCCTTGGCCAGCCACTTAATCTCTGTTTTCTCCTCCTGCCAGTGCAGGTAGTAGCAGTGTGAATTAGGGTTGGGATTTGCTTTGTGGCTGGCTTTACTGGGAGCTAATGTTGTGGAGGTCAGGAGTAGGATATGAAAATGTAGTCAGAAAGGCTGCCTTAGCTGGATAGATGAGCACATCTGTATTCTCAAGTAACCACTGAACACCATCTAATTAAGTGTGGGCATCTCTTAAATGTCAGGGTCTTCATTTGCACAGTCCTTGGTTGACTGAGGCTGCAACTCAGAATAACTTTTCACTATTCTACGCTTATTTCATTGGCCTTCCAACTGGCCATCCTTATAAATACCTGTTGAAGCTTAGCTTGGATCCAGATCTCTCAGATTTTGGCCTAGACCCTATTTCAATTTGATTCTCTCCCTGTTGGCCACACTCCTGGTTGGGTCTTTGAGGATGGGAGCCTCATGATCTGTGCAAGGTGACAAACTGGTGGTTGCACTTTTGCAGCAGAAGCATCTCCGGTGAATGAGCTGCATCACACAGCAGTTATGTTATGGAAGTTGGGTAAAAGGGAGCAGGAATAATATGCAAGTTCTGCCAGCAAAATCCTTCTCATCTTTGTTGTTGTTTTTTTAATCCCCATGCCTTGGCAAGGCTCCTTCCTGTTTTTCTTTCACTACATGGCGAATTCACAATAGGAACAGGAGGTCATTTACTCCAAATCCTCCATTTATAATTTTTCTGATGCTGCTAGTTGTTTTTTTCTGAAGACAGTGAACAATGTGCAGTTGGTTAACAGTCATAATTAGAAGTTTTCTACATGTCCAGGAGCTTTTGAGTACTCGGCATGCTCATTCCCTTATATCCTGTGGGTCCATAGTTATGCTACAAAACTGGGTTATGTCCAGTGAACCCCAGAACTGCTGCCCTTCAGGTTTAGGGAATAGTATATGAAGCCAAACAAAGGAATAGTTTGAATGGAAGATCCCTTGCAAGAATCCAATGATGTCTGGATTTATAGAGAATACTGTTTTGACAAAGTTCTCCCAGAAAAGCTTACAGGATCAGCTGAGGTACAAAGAAAGGAATAAGAAATGATTGTTGCAGATTCATGTAGTCAGATAAGCATGGCTTTGCAGACAGAAAAAAATATGAAGCGCTGCCTATGAAGGTACAAATAAGTGAACTTTCAGCTGAGTGGGGATGAAAAAGGCAGCTGTGGGAAGGAAAGAAATACCATCTCAGTCATATTATGATGCTGACAGCTCTTTTCTTCTGCCAGAATGGTACCTTCTGGTTTTGATCTTAAATCACAGTTTGAAGTTTATTTGAAATTAGTGAATTCAGGTCCAGAATAGTGGTTTACTTAATTTTTGCATCAGGCCATTCTAGTTTGTATGGCAAGATCTCCAGGGAGTGGAGTAGAGAGCTGAGTAACCCACATCTCTGGGCTGGGAGCAGACAAACCAGAAAGGACTGCTGGGGATAGATGAATTGGATACAAACCCAACCCAGCTTCAGGCTGTGGTGTGGGTCCTGTCTATGACCCTCTTCCCCTGGGTTGCCTGGAGCATAGTAGATGTCTTTGGTGGTTCTTGACCACATGAAGATTGTGATTTTCAGTCTCTAGTGTCAGGGAAGCACACCAGTCTTTGATCCAACAGTGAGTCAGAAGGGGGGATGTGCTGGCTGCAGCCATCTCTGTTTGAGAAAAGATCTTAAGGCAAGGACTCTTGCCTTCTAGTTGAGTTGCCGCCAGGATTGTATCATGTCTTTGGGTGGATTTCCTTTATGTTGTCCTTCTGTTTTGATCTGTATAAATAATTAGAGAGTCGCTGGGCATGAAGAAATAACAATTTACTGCCTGTTTTTTCCTGGTAGGATGAGATATGAGTATTTAAGCATTTCTTATAATTGAGACCAAACCAGCTCCTGATTTTTGGATAGCCTGAAGTTTAGGTATGCTCTTTGCTCTTCTGAATCCATCTGACTGACGGATTCATGCTTCCAGATATGGATCACCTACCTCTCATTTGAATGTCTGAAACCAGGAGGGCTCAGAGCTCCATCACAGCCACATCCGCTCTGCTGCAGCCAGTGGTGTCTGGTGAATTTAGTCTTTCTTGTCAAATATTCTTGGCCTTTATTAAGTGCCTGAATATGAAGTCTTTTGCATTAGTTACCATCTTTTGCCAGGTTTGCTTTTTCTTCATGGCTTGAAGCCATGCATGCATTTGGGATTGTATCAAACTGAAATTCAGGTTCTGCTTGAGAAGACCAAGCAAATGGCAAGATGATTGATGCTTAGATGGACCAGAGATGGCAAAGGCTGGAGAGCTTTGCCTTTACTATTGCCTGATAAGACTTATGAGCTGCAGGTTTTGCATTTTGGTAACAGCTGTGTACACATGTGTTTACTTCAGCCACAGCCTCACCATTACCAAAGCTGTTGTCCAGCCTGAACCCTCCTAAAAATACTATCAAAGAGAATTTAAGGTATTTATTTAATGTGGTGATGCACTGAAACGGATTGCTCAAAGAAGTGTTCAAGGCCAGGTTGGAGAGAGCCTTGGGTGACGTCTACTGTGAGGTATCCCTGCCTGCAGCAGAGGGATTGGAATTAGATGATCTTAAGTCCTTTCCAACCCAAACCATTCTATGGTTACTGAGTGGAGGGGTATACCTGTGGTAGTGTACTTCCATCCTCCAGGAGCAGAGCAGCCCAAGCTACAACCAACCTTCTCAGAACTCCAGGTGCCAAGTGCATTTTTTGAGCCTGTTCTCCAACTTAAAAGACAATATATGCATTAAGAAGAAAATCCTTACATCAAAGTGCCTGTAAGATGTGTTAGTCATCTTGGATGTTAGTGAGCATCCTATGAATGAAAGTGCTTTGTGTATGAAGGTGATGATGATATGCTATGTCCCTCCCTTCCCACCTTCCAGCCATCTCTCACATCTGTTATCCTTCCCTCTACCTTCACTGGAAAGAAAAATGGTATGTGAAAGGAAAAAAGTATTCAGGAAAATCTCGAAATCCAGATGTCTCAGCATCAGTCCAAGCTATGTCCTTTATGGCTTGTAATGAGGAGCACTGGAGTGACTGAAAACCCTGACCTGCAGCCAGCCATTGTACCTGCTCTCATCTCAATATCTGAGAGGTGAAGTCTGGAGCAGCTGCTGATTTTCATTTGAAGTCTTAGGGTTTGAGCTATTAATAAGTCTGGAAAATAACCACATGTTCTCTGAATTATGTAACAGATGTTAAATTCCCCAAGATGAAGAGGTGTCAGCCTGATGGAATAAGTGATGTGAGGACCTTTCTTTTTCCTTTGAGCTGACTTTCTCCTCTTATTAGCAAAATTGAGTAAGTGATGTGAGGACATTTCTTTTTCCTTTGAGCTGACTTTCTCCTCTTATTAGCAAAATTGGTTATCTGCTGGCAGAGGTAAAAACAAAATCAGTATAACCCCACCAGCTTTGACCCAATGCCACTCTTCCCTCCCCTTTTCTTTGCCACCCGTATCTGTGCATTACTTGCCTTTCCCCAGCATCAGGTTTTGAAGACAAGTGCCATCCAAAGCAAAGTCTCATTGAAAGAATGTGTTGTGATGAAGAGCTGTTGAATGAGTCACTGCACTCATGCTGGCAAAGTGGGCTGTGGAGCAGGCCAGATCCTTAGTTTTGGCACGAGAGAGCGAGGAGCGAAAGAGGAAAGTAAATTTGAGGCCAGGAGTGCTGCAGCATTTGGCCAGCCGAGGGGGCTGGGTTGCAAATACTTTCCTACTTAACCATTTCAGTGATAGGAATGCCACCAAGGCAGAGATGTGTTCACAGTATCATTGGCATAGTGGGAGATGGCCTGAAGGTGGATACAGAGTTGTCCTAGACAGGAGGTTAAAAACCATTTTGCTTTTGTCTTCCTTTTGACAAGCAGATTTTTTAAGGTGGTTGTCTTCCTGATGCTCCTCTGTCCCAGACTGAGTATCTGTGACTCCATGTGGGGATGGATCTTCAGCAACTCAAGATGGCATTTAACCAGGATGTCTCTCTTCCTAGTATCCCTGCTTTATGCCTCTTGGTACCTTACATAAAGACGGGGAGAAGCCATCATCGGCTGTGTATAACACAGCTGAGCAGTCCCTTGGGAGAGACATTTATAAATGTGTATTGAAGGCAGTGGGCCCCAAGGGTACCACATTTTCTGTGAGTGTAGATACACAGCAAGACTAATAAATTGGCCTCTGTGCTAATAGAGATGCCTGTGCTCTTGACTGTGACCCTGCTGGCTGCTCTCTCTGAAAGGTGACTTTGCTCAGGCATTTATTTGAGATTTGCTTTAGCATCTCCTTTTACACACCCGCTGGCACGACAACCGCCGGCGCTTGTTCAGACCAATGAGCCCTTTCCTCCTGGGGATGCTTCTGGAGAAACGTAGCTCAGGCCAGAGCAAGCTCACAGGGGGAAGTCTTGCTGGAGGTGTCAGCTGTGTTCTGCCACCACCACTGTTAATGGGAGTTGTAGAGAGGGGCCCTCATGGACTCCTCCCTCTTTTTCATGTCCTGCTACCCAGGAGTGGAAGAAGTTGTAGAAAGCAAGCTCCTGCTGTGTGAAATTCAGCAGGATTGTGAATGTAATGAGTTTCTCCCAAGTACCAGGTTTTAATCTGAGCAGCAGACTACCTGGCACAAGTCTGGGTCCCTTGTGCAAAGAACTGATTGTCAGCCACTTTAAGGTATTAAAAAATTAAGATGTGGAAATCAGATTTTGAGTGATTTCACCATTTCCCCACAGTTCCCCTTAGCTTGCCCTTCAGGACCGGTTGACAGTCCTGCTTTCTGTGTTATTCACTTCTCACTACTGATTAATGGGCTTCTAATGCCATTACTTATTTCATTATCCAAACAACCTGGAAGATCAGCTATTATCTAGGAAGGAAAAAAGACAATTTCTTATTGGCATTAAGTGGTTGGCTTAGCAGGGCAAGGTACAAGGGTCACACTTATGAATAAGAGAAAGACATTATCAGCCAGAAAATTTGCAGTGAAAGTCATCTGTAAATTTGCAATTTCCAGACAAAGAGTAGAGTCCAATTGTCAGAGGAGGAGTTGCAAAACACAGAGACAAGTGGGCTAGGTAGTCCAAAAACTTGAAGGACTTTATCAAGAGCTCAAGTGGAGCCTCAGAGAGTCAGTAATTACAGTGGAAGTAGTAATAATAATACACCTTGGAAGTCTGGTCTTGAACCGGGTGCTGTGCAATCACAGACAAAATGGCAGGTAAGCTCTTTCTTCAAAGCACTTCAAAGCCAAGTGGCAGGTGAGCAAGGCCAAACAGCTAGTGATAGATGGGAAGGGAGAAGACCGGTACAGGCTGTCAGCTGGCATGGGGAGGGTATGTCTCAGGGCACGAGCAGGCTTGTGGCTATTATACAGGTGGTTTTAGGAAGGATAACAAGGTACATGTGTGGATCATTAAGGGCATTTGGCCATGTGTGGGGACCAGCATAAGGGAAGGAATAAAATGATAGTGGCTGATATTGTGGGGTGGTTGAAGGCATGGGCCAATCCCCCACAACTAGGGATGATGGGTTCCCCAGGTACAAGGGTTCTGGTAGTGGGCACCCCACCCTACCTTGTCTTGCATGCAGAAGAGAAGGGGTAGTGTGGAGAAGTACGTCCATGGTGGTGGAGAATGGTGTTTGCAAGTGTCCTGAATGGCAGTGTTGCAGCAGGTGGTGTTTGATGATGGATAGGACCTTAGTGACATGGTGCAGAAGGTATCGGTCAGACTTAGAGGTCTTGTGTATCAGGACCGGAGAAGAGATGCTTGTGAAGGGGACACCCTGTCTTGGGCCTTGAAGGATGGGTGAAATTGTGATTGGTGCCTTGCAGATGAACCTGCATTTCTCTCTGCAAATTCATGGGTGGCCCTGGCCCCTCCTCTTGTGCAGGGGTGTTTGTACCTGCATTCCTTGTAACATAAGAACACTGGCTGCACTCAACTTATTCTTTGGTACAGCAATATCTCCATGGGAGGGAGGTGAAAACAGTCTTGGCTATGTGCAAGGACCTTGTGCTCTTGTGCTTGAAGCTGGTGCTGGTTGGAGTGTTCATGGAGTCCATCTTGCTGTCAGGAGGACTCATGGCATCACATATTCATGCTCAGAGGCACTGTGCCAGCATCTGCCCAGCTTTTCAGAGGAGATGCCTGCAGATGCTGCAGGTCTGCTCTCTCACGACTACTGGATTGCACTTGAAGCCAGCCCTGACTCTTTCATTTGATGTGTGCCAACTCTGTGCTGCAAAACATGTGAACAAATCACTGTTGCCCCCTGGAAGGAGCAGGGCTGTGTCCCAGAGCACACTATTCCCATGGCATTTAACATTCTCTGCAAACCCAGCTTTTTATTTAGAACTGAACATCTGTTCCAGATGTGGTTATTCACTGCCTGTGTTGCTGCGCTCCTGCCATTGTTGTCCTGCTACACAGGGGAAGGCTGGCATGAATTATTGAAGGATTGAGTTTAAATAAATGATAAACTGGTACAGTGCATGCAGTTGAGTTTCTGTCTGCTCCTTACAGAGTCACACTCCTGGCTTTAATGTCCCCATGATGAGCTCGCACATCTCTCAGAACCTGCCGTTTCACCTGCCTGATGGGGCTGATCGAAGAGCATGGAGAGGGGCAGCCCAAGCATGAAGGTGGCCAAGGGGATGATTCTCCTGGGGAGACGGAGGAGCTGCAGCAGAGGAGCGGGCAACCAGAGTTTCCCTCCTGGCAAGTGCTTTTCTCATCTCAAACCATTGAGAGCCGGTGTGGGGGTCTGCTTGCTGAGGACAGTCGGTGTGGTGGGAGGGCTGCTGCCAAGGGTGGGCAGTGGGAATAGTGCTGGGGAGCAGCAGTGGGTGAGTGAATTGGGAATCATTTACTGTAAAGGACCCTTTAGTTAAAATCCTTTAGTCAAACCTCATCCTGGTGAAACATCTCATGGGACTGTGCTGAACACAAACACAGCCAGACCAGCTATGTGCACATGATGTGAGGGCATGGGGCATGTTGAGTTTGATCCCACTGTGGGTCTAAACCAGCCCAAGCCTCCCTTCTTGCTGGCTCTTGGACGGGAAGCCTGAAGGGATTTTTGGAAGCCTGGTAGCCTTGGAAATGTTTTTTTTTCATTATTTTTTTTCCTCACCATTTTGAAGAGTGGCTTGACTCACAGTTGCATGAGGCTGTGGGGATTCGCAGCAGACCATCTGTTTCAGCTGTTAGCAGTCATTAATTTTTTTCATGCTTTTTGCTACTTTTGAGACTCTTTGGGGGGGGGGGGGATATGTTCTGATGGCACAGGAGGACTTCAAAGTTATGAATCCTCCGACATTTGATTTTTTTTTTTTTCCAAACAATATACATTGGATGCGGTTATAAAAGAATTGTGTTTTTATTGGGCTTTCTACATGGGGAATTGGTTTCCTGTGGACAGGCAGGAGGGCACAGTGTGTTCTTTATCTCCTCTCTGCCATGCATTTGGCTGATACCTACCTTGCTGCTACGCTGCAGCATGTCTACTAAGGAGTTTTTTCACAGCTAACTCTAATGCAGAAGAGCTTTCATTAAGTTTATATGTATATATGTATATATACACGTATATAGTGAGATTTTCTTTTAAGCTTTCTGTTTCTGGAGCTAAGCACTAGTTATATCAGCCTTATCATCTCCAGTTATTCTACTCAGAAACTGGAAAGCTACTCAAATCTTGACTAGTGTTCACAGCTGATGGCTCAGGTTTGTGGATCAAGTGCCGGGGCATATGGCATGATAAATAATAGAGCGAACTGATCCTATTGACACTGTTCACCCTGCAACCTGCACACATTTATCCTTGTGCCTTCCTCATGCTATGCGACAGCCCATTCCCCGAGCCAGCTTCTCTCAGTGCTGCTGCTGCTACACTGCTCCCCAGCCAACAAGTTTGGCTCATCAATATTTGAACAAAGGGTTGTAGCACTGGTATTGCAAGACCCTTGGCTTAGTGTGATAGGCAGGTGTCCACCATGTGTTTGCTCCCCATCTGCTTCATTAATTTGTTCAGCTGGTACTTGTGATGGCACATCATTCTAGGGTTTGATCAGGAGCCTCACTGGTGATTTACTTCTTGCTTGTGTTGGGGTTTTGATGCAGCAAAACCCTTGAGTTTAAAGGGTGCTGAGAAATGGCAAAGGTTGGCAGTATGAGGGAGCATGCACTATTTTGTTAAACAGGGGATGTTCAGGTTAGATATAAAGAAGAAACTCTTTATTGTGAGGGTGGTGAGGCACTACCAGAAGTGGTAAATATTTCATCCCTGGCAGTGTTAAAGGCCAGGTTGCACAAAGCCTTGGATGACATGGTCTAGTGTGATGTGTCCCTGCCGCTGGCAGGAGATTGAAACTGAATGAATTTTAAGGTCCCTTCCAACCCAAAGCATTCTATGGTCTTGCCATAGCAACATGTGGTGGGGAGATGGTGGCAGCTCCTCGAAGAGGATGCCGAGTCCTGGCTTCATGCAAACATTAAGCTGTGACCTAATAATGTGCAGAGCAGAGACCTCTGCACTGAGTTTGTGGCTGTGTTGGTTTGGGTCACACATCCCTGAAAGGAAGAGCTGCGGACAGGATATAAAAAATTAAAGACGAGACATGAACCTCAAACGTACCCTTGACTTTTTTGATGGTGGAAGACTACAGAACAGAAATGGAGTGTCTTTGACCTGCCTGTGACACCTGAGTGATGGGACAGCCAGCGAGCCGTGGAGCATTTCCAACCATCCATTAGGACTGAGGCTTTCAGCAAAATTACAAATGTGTCCTCTGAGCTGGCCAAAGAGCAGTTACCATTTCTGGTGTGGGAGCTGGTTCTGTGCACTCAGCAGCCGGCACAGGGCCATGCTGCGGCCAAACCCAATGTGTGCCATTGTAGAGTGAGCTGGCAGCGAGGGACACTATGGGGACGGTGTCCTGCTGCCTGCTTCAGGGTGGCATGTGTTGGTAAACCCCAGATATCTCCATAGGACAAAGAGTCCATATGATATGCCCTGAGAGCTCAGCATCAAGTCTATATGCTCCCATGTGTTTTTGGCTATGGCTTGGGTCCACCTCTTGTCCTTTGCATGCAGAGGAGTGCGACATGTCACATCTCTGCCTCTCTTGCTCTCAGTTCTGAGCCAGGAGCATGCCTGGATGTTATGGGGCAGCCAATGCACCACGGTGGTGGAGGAATGCACATCTGGAGGCTTGGAGCCATTTGGTGCCTGTGTGGTTTTCATTTGGAGGCCTTTCCGTTGTTGATTGACTTAATTAAAACTGAACAAAAAAAAAAGAGAGCAGGCAGAATTGGGAATTATTTCTTTTCTTTTTTAAATAGAGCCTGGCCTGGAGGGGCTGCTGAGCCGAGTTTTACCTTGAAATTTCCTTTAATTTTATTTTTTAAGTTCCCTGAAAGAATTTTGGGCTGTAAACCAAGAGGAGGTGTTAGGTGTTGTAAACCAAACCAGATCCCAAATCTCTTAACTCTCTCAAGAAGCATCTTCTGTTTTGCAAAGTCAAATTTCTGGGAGGAAAAAAAATAAAAATTGCCATTTTTTGTAAAATAAACAATGGAGTTTTGGAATTTAACTGAATTCCCTCAGATACCAAAAATAGCCCTCATATTTTTTGCCCCTGCGAGGAGAAATGAGTGTTGTCGCTTTGCTGTGGGCTGTTTTCCCACTTCACCCTACCTGCTGAAAGCCTACTCCATGCTATGGAGGCTTTCTAGAGCATAGCCGAAGATTGGCAGAGTTGATGAAGGGGGAGGAAGATGATCAGCAATCCTGGAACCCCCATTTGCTCTTCATGCCCCACCATGTGTCTGCTTGTGCTTGCAGTCATCCTCCTCCCTCCATCAGGTCAGACCTCAGTGCATATGAGTGGCCCTACTTGCAGCAAAGGGCACAGCCCTTCTTGCCTGAAAATCACTGTCCAGATGCTGAGCAAGATGTAAAAGTAAGAAAAAGGGAAGAAACTGTCTCTGCATCAGGCAATCTGTCCATTAACACCCCAGACACAAAAGTCTCAATGGAGCTTTTCCCCTCCGAACGATCTAAAATGTCTCTCACTGATGCGAAGTCTAAAAATAAGCATGTTCTCCACAAACAGCTTAAAGATGTTGAAAATGAAAAGCAACAAAGGATGTAGAACGTCTGACTCACTAAATTACAGGGCTATCTTTCTAAGAGCAAAACAAAACAACACCCTGCCTCCTGCTCCCCAACCCTCCCTGCTGAAATTCATTGTGAGTTTTCTGGGTTAAGTTTGGGGCTGTTTGCCCTGCGGTGCCTGTGCAGAGTCAGCTTATTTTTGTGGGCTAGTGAAGGGGTTGAAACCTTATCCATCTTTATTACAGAGTGTGCCGGAGCTGCTCTGTATAAATAAAAGAATGAAGCCAGTCTGCTCAGTGGCATGAGCAGGAGGTGCTTTTCTCTCACACATGGGCATTTCTGTTGATTTTTTTGGGGGGATGTAACCCCCCTTCCACGAGCTCCGTGGATGTCAAGTAGGGAAGAGTGTAAGTGCACATTTGCCTCAACAACATGTTCTGGCCCTGGCTAAGCCACAAGTGTTTGGACTCTTGGATGGGAGCAAGCAGATTTTTGTGGGTGTAATCACATTTGTCTATAGCTTTAGTTTGCTTGAGATAATGTGATTAAAAGGAGTTCTCGGGTTGTTTTGGTTTTTTAACTCCTTGAAGGTCTCCTTTCATGATGAGCTCCGCTGGAATGGACTCTGTTGCAAACCTGAGTCTTTTTCAGCAATTGTGGATGAGCTGCAATCAAAATCTTGGCGTTTGAGGCAGCAGGAAAGGAGATGGACTGGTGCCAAACCTATGCCTACATCTGATGTTTGCAGCCAGCCCCAATCTTTCTAATAGACTGAAATGAAACCTTGGATTCAAGTAGATGGTAGGGCTGGAGATGTGAATCTGCCAGTGCTGTTGCATCCCAGACCTGCTTTCAGGGTGTGCAATACCAACACTGAGGTTTGAAAGAGGTGGAGGCTGCCCCTTTCTACTCATTGTCATCATCATCACCTTCACCCATCTCTTCCTTGCTGTGGCAGAGAGAGGAAGGACAGCAGCACCAGGCCAGGCTGCAGTACCCACCTGGCTTGCTCCTTTCCCAAATAACCCATTAATCGATTACTCAGTTTCCTGCATTGGCAGGTACACTAAAGGCTGTGCACAGTGATCATAAATTCTGGAGCAGAGCTTGCTCAGCAGTGATTTTATCTGGATATCTAGCTCTGAAATGCGCTAATTAAACTTTAGGATAAAGCACCCAGTGCAAAAGCAAGATGAATAAAAAGTAAAAATAAAAGTTTCTCCTGGAACAATTAACCATCATTAAAACATGAAAATCCAGGCTAGGGAGCAATTGTACGCCTTCCACAAAGTGTTTCATCAGAAATAATGGGTGGAAATTAAGCAGTGCAAAAATGTAGGCTGAAAGTTGAAAAACTTATCCCACTCGTGAGACCTATTAGACTGTGAAGTGTTACTGAACCCTCCCCCGGGAGTGGGTGCATGTGTATTTCTCAGGACATTTAAAATTGGACTGGTTAGAAACCCCCTCCTTGACACTGTAGGAAATAATTGCAGACCCTCCTCTCTTCTGCTACAGATCCCTCCGAGCTTTAATTACAGTGGGTCGCATATAACCAAGCAAAACCACTCAATTTCAATGGAAGACTTTTTTATCTCTACGTTTGACCCTACAGGCCTTGCATCTAGATACTATGAGGGATATTTTTAAGTCACTAGCCTCTTCTAAATCACACACTGGGTCACTCTGCCTCCCCTTGGATGCTGCATTTATTGCTGCTATATTTACCACATGCTCACTTGATGCTTTGGCTGTCGTTTTCCTTAGTCTCAAAAAAGGCACCTGAAATGAAACTGAGACCCACACAGCTATGGGTTTGCTGAGCATCTCCCTGTGAGCTGAGTGGTACCCACAGGTAATCAGTGTGACTGGCATACAACGGTTTGGTAGCCTATTACACCAAGTGATAAACCACTTGTTATTGGAGTGACAGCTCAGCGCTGACAGTGACAGCTAGCACTGGTCCCCAACAGGCAGGTCTCTGAAAACAACCTGCCCTGTCTGGCATAATTTCTCAGTGCATTACTTTGTCACCTTAGTATTATATTGTCTCTCACTGTATCATTTTCAGGAGCCTGATGCAGCAGTCTGCGTGCTGATTACTGAGGTGGTCTCACAGACAGCATGCCCTCCATCAACGCTCCCCTGGCTACCCCACCAGGGACATCTTAAAAACAGGGTTTGCCATGATCAGCTCTGTATTTTAACAATAAGAGGAAAGGGCCACTGGCTGGTCTTATTTAGGCAGACGCAAGCTTGGAGGTACTCTGGATATATTTAGGAATTAGGAAGAAATTAGAATCACAGGCTGATTTGTGTTGGAAAGGACCTTAAAGCTCCTCCAGTTCCAACCCCTGTGAGGCTGAAAGGAAGGAAAGGAGAAGGATTTTACATCAGAAAAGTACAACACAGGACGTGAATTAAACACTGTTGAGCCATAAAATCTATGCTTACTCTGAAGGCTTTGTTCAATCCTTACATGACTGTGGGAGTGTTGCTGTAGATGCTGGGTGGCTATCCAGGCTGTCTTCCAAATTCAACCAAGGCAATTTTAGTTGAGTGTTTGGTTCCCATTAGAGACTCTTCCATAGTCAACTGCTTTCACTGTGAGAACATCCCTCATGTATTTAGCCTAAGCTGTCTTTATCCAAATTTCACTCCATTGGAAGCACCCAGTCCAGCCATCCCCAGGCATGGCTGTTTCAGTGGATATGCCCATGCTGGGCAGCGCTTCTGTCTCCTTCAGAGAGGGAGCTGGAAATGCAAGCCAGCTCCACCAAGCTCTGGTGACCCACAAAAGATGACTATGGTCAGGAAAGGTATCTCCTGAGTGCTCTGTGGCGGCAGTTTTATTTCAGCTGAGAAGCCTAATAAGATGCTCAACAAACAGGGAGGAATGCACTCCTTCAAGAGCTCGCTCTTTCAGTTTGGAGAAGTCAGGACTCCCCTAGAGCTGCCAACATCTGTGATATGGATCTGTTTGTCCTGCTCCTCTGCCATCCTCAGCATCAAAGAGCAGGTCAGGCAGGCCGGCTGAGCTGGGTCACCAGGTTCAGAGATGCACACCTCTGTGTGCACAGGCGAGATGTGCAGACATGGTTTCTTCATTTGTAAAAAACCCTGGAAAAAAAACAGCTTAAACACACACGTGCTAAAAAGAGACCTGGGGAGCATTCAGACAGCCAGCTTTCTAAGGGTCTTAGCCCCAAGTAGGTGATTCTGTGAACATGGACTATTTGTGGTTGGTGGAGTAAGTGGGGCTGTGGACTAAAAGGGTTGGTGGAGTAACAGGGCTTGTGGAGTAATAGCGGTTGTGATCTTACCCTGACACCTCTGGGAGGAAGGAAAGGTGGGTGGTGGGAGGTGGTGGAGGATGGGAGGGAGACACGGATGGAGGGATGCCCGGACGGGGCAGCTGGCGGCTCGTCCCTCTGCCCCGCGCCTTTAGTGAAAGAATCCAGCGCCGC